>SZWC01001188.1:225607-249397 GCA_023375785.1 Penium margaritaceum | reverse complement strand
TAGAGGAGATTGAGGAGGCCGGAGAGGAGGTGGAGGGAGCCGAGGAGGGCGAGCGCGAGGAGGATGGCCTGCTGCTGCTCCGGCGACAGCAGCTGCTGCAGGTGCTGTTGCAGCTGCTGCTGCAGGTGAGGGGGAAGGATCTGCATGGCGCCGACTCCGAAGGAGAAGGCTACGTCAGAGAGTTGAGTGGACGCTTACACTGCGAAGCCGCGCCCGAAAGCGCAAGCAGGAACACAAGAATTCTCCAGTTAAATTCTTTCATGCAGAGCCGCCGCTGGCCCGCTTCTTTGGCGCCCGAGCAACAGCCACGCCACAGCAAGCAACAGCCCCTGCGACACCCACTGGCCCTGGCGCTGGGATAGCGACGCTGCCCGGATCTGAAGCCGCTTCCGCCCGCTCTCCCTTGGACGAGAGGTGCTGCGCTTGTCCCGTTCGTGAAGCACCACAATGGACCCCCAATGGATCAACCTGAAGGCCAAAAGACGAGAGAAACGCAGTGGTCAGTGGTGGACGTAATACCTCTGACCTGTACGTGAACCCATCGCACTTGGACGTTTCGGCACATCTGAGCCATAAACAAGTGCGATTGCGGCAGATTTTGCTAATAAAAAACAATAAGTAGACCGATTTTCTTGTTGATCTCTCAGGCGGGCCCACATCCGCATCTTCCTATCGTGCCGATAGGATCCAAGGCACACTCCAGTTGAACGGCTAGTATCATTACGGTAGCTCTGGAAAAATACTCATCGACTCTCCCGACACGAGGTGTTGACCAGCGGATGGCTCTCAAAACACGCATGCCGACAAATTGCGTTAGTACAGCCAGATTCAACAGGTTTTTGGTCGCGAACAGGTGCTCAGAGTAGTGCGAGCCTGCGCAGAAGGGATTCCGAAAGTTCATCAAGGAGGTCTCTCTCTAAGGTGGGCAATCTCATACAAGATCGCTTCAGAAAAATCATTGTTTGCTTGTGAGGCGTGGTGAACTGGATGGAATCTGTCGGGTTTTGCAGCGTGAGAACCCGACAAGGAATGCGGGGTTCAGCACTGGTACCAAGAAGACCAGAGGACCCATTATACATGAATCTAAACATAGTCCTACCATGTCAGGTACTACTCCAAGCAGAACGTAGGTGGTTCCGAGGAATGAGGTTCACAAATTAGGAAAATTTGAAGAATAGGAATAGTTGGATAATTTGTATTTTGTTGTGTCCTTCAACGACAACTGTCTAGCATGTGGAACGGATACATGCTATAGTGAGAAAAAAAATGAGGTATATGTTGGGTATTTGGCACACAATAGACTCGTGCGGTGCCACATTGTCAGTGCTCCCTCAAAGAAACTCCGTCAAGAAGTCGAGGTGGGGGGGTCAAGCATGTCAAGGCATGGTTTTTTAAATGTCTAGGGCGATCGAGAAGTGCGTCGAATAGGATCGAACCATTGATACGGTTCGCGGCACTTCTTTCAACCATTATGGAAAGTTGTTAAACGTTTTGGAACTTTTGAGAGCCAAAAACCAGACATGGGGTCGCGTGGTAAACATGCCCTCGACTGAACAATGTGAAAATCCTGAGGTTGACACGTGCTAGGCCATAGATATGAGGACATAAATTCGCACTTACAGATTTAAGGGAGTCGTGTACATCTCCGACATAACACTCCCCTACCCCTGTTCGTGTGTGGGCTTTGGCCTGACACCCTTTTTATGATATCGTGGTCATTTAGGGTCTTCCACTGTGCTCTGGTGAAGGTTATGCTGGTCGGCACATGCGCATGTGGTGAGTAGTACCTGTGTGATGTGGATACCCATTGCCTCCATGTGTTATGTATCCTCCATCCATGCGGGCAGGTGTCGTCGAGATCCAAGCACCCGGAGACGTTCCGGGGTCACGAGGAGACCTTGTTGCTATGCACCCCTTGCATGATGTTTGGCACATGGGTATGTGATTGAATTCTTGCATGGTCGAGACGCGTGAACTTGGTGGGTTGCACCATTGTCACAAGGAGACCTTGTAATGTGATTGGTGTTTACGACGGATAGTGAGCGAAGCCCTTTTCTGAGGAGGAAGAGGCACTTGCATAAGTGTGCCGTAGTAGCAGCGACGGCGACTAGCAGCTCAAGCAGGAGCGGTGGAGGTAAGAAGCCTCAGTAGCAGCAGTCGTAGCAGTAGCGACGGTGGCGAGTAGCTGCAGCAGCAACTGTGGTCGGCAGCAGCCGCATCAGTAGCACAAGCAACAATAGCAGTAGTAAAGAGAAGTTGTAATAGTATTGGCGGAGGGCAAGAGTCACAGCAGCAGCAATGGTGGCGACAAGTAGCTGCAGCAACGGCGGCAACAGGCAGCATGCGTAGGAGTAGTAGAAGTAGCAACAACGGTGCGTAGCTACCGTAGCAATGCCAACATGCCGCATCCACAACAGCAAGAAGCAGTAGCGTGCAGTAGTAGTGCCCAACACCGACTCATAGCAGCAGCAACAATTGCACCAGCAGCAGCACCGCTTGGTAGCAACAGTAGCAACGGTGACGGCGGTCAGCAGCTGGAACGTGTGGCCACAGCTATACACACGATAGCAGTTGCAACAGCGTGCGCAGCAGGGGCATCTGTAGGGCCAACAACCACTACTGCTTCCTCCCATCCTAGCCAGTGTGAAGTTCTGAGGCAGCTTCATGCTACTAGCAAGCTCGCAACGAGGTGAGTTCGCAGTGGTATCATGCCGTCCGGCGAGCTTGCCAATCAGTGAGCACGCCGATCGAGGAGCTCGTCCAATTGACGAGCTCAACGCGAGGGTCGAGCCACACAACGAAAGAGGAAAAAAATGGAGAGGACAGAGGAGGTCCATGAGTGGGGCACTCGAGAACAACGTCGAGAGGGGGTATCCCACTGGCATCAGAGTGTTGAATTAAAAAAAGAAAAGAAAAAACGGGAGGACGGCGACCGCAGTGACAGCAACAATGGTGTGATACGCATTATTAGCAACCGGAGCGGCACCACCAACAGCGTTTGTCAGCCGCAGGAGGTGTGACGGGGAACCCTACTGTCGGCATTGACAGCGACCATAGGCAACAAGGACAATATCAACAGCACGGAAGGCGACTTGATGTGGCGCTTTACGTGACCCGCGTGGTAGCAACGTAGAAATCACATAGGAGCGCACCACTAGCATGGTGGTGGCCATCCTTGTGTGGACGTCGCAGCATGTCAAAAAGAGTGTGCTTCATTTGCCCAGCCCCCCTTGTGGCCTTGTGCCAGCGGGAGCAAGTGCCCTGTGCACTCACCCATGCCAGGCTCCAGAGATGAGCAGATGGGCGTGGCAGGGAGCGCAGACGGTACCGTGGTTGGCGCCAACACTACATGCGTGGCAGGCGCAGCGGCCACAATGTGAGTTGTAGCCATGGGACACGCCTCAAGTGTCCAATTGTTTCGCCTGCTACTACTTCGGTGACCGGCACCATGGCAGGCATCAGTGTCGCCAGTAGCTTGCCAGGTGGCAACCGCCCTAGATGCAGTATTGTCCTTTTACTCCACGTGATCCTGGGTTGCTCCCAGTTGATGTGGCAGTGCTCCTCAGTGCAGCTATGGAAGTGCTGTACCCCGAGCTCCAGTCTAAAGTGCATGGTGCAACAACTTACAAACCATGTGGTTTCCGAGCGAGATGTCACCATGCTTCTGCAAACACCCCCCTCTTCCTCCTCGCCGTCCTTAACTTTGTCAATGAAGTCACATGACGATGTCACGATGCCCGACCTCAGGTCCACACTTGACGCCTTTCGCTCTATCCTAGAGTCAATTGAATTCATTTCATCCTCGGACCCCTTAGCCTTCATGTCCGCATGTCTTGCACGCACGATGCACAATCGCCACACAAGGCAACGGATGGTAGGTCTGTCTTGACACTCCCAGGTAGTAGCAGCACCAAGAGCGGTTGCAGAGATTGTAGAAGAGCCGACTCCCTAATTACTCTTTGCAGAGTTGGTACATCTGCCAGCAGTCCATGTGACCACCTCTACAACTCCCACCAATGTGTCGTTCATGGGAGGTATGGTTTGTCCGGCGACGACTACCATGGAGCCGATGAATGAGGCAGCAGACGGAGGCACATAACAGACTCGGTAGGCTCCGAAGCTAGAGGGGACAAATTCTCACATGTGGGAGAGGATTGTCCATCCGAGGATTAGTAGTTCAGAAGAGCCATCTCCCACGTCCCGGTCGTCGGGTTGGTACGTCGCCCCCTCTACCAATCTGACGGCCTTTGGGGGGATGGAGTGTCCGTCATTGACCACAAGATATCACATAATTGATGTGAAGGATAGTGATGGACGACGGGAGCAGGTGGCCGACCTCCAGGAGGGGGTAGATGTCCAGCTAATAATCGACGACTTGTAAATGGGGGAGTGGTCAAACACGGATTCGGAGATAGACGTAGAGGCCCGGTGCGTTGTTGTATTTGCAACAGCCACAGAACGGGCAAAGGATGGCCCTTGGACGATGGCAGTAACCCATGTGTGCGACACATCAGCTGCGGCGATTGAGCTTGTAGTAGCCACCATGGAGGACGCTGAGCAAGCTGCGGACCTCCGGCTCATGGCTGCTCTGACCAGTGTCACTGACACCATGGCAGTTCAAGCCAATCACAGAGCTATAGTTCCCATGCCCGAGCGCCTACACTCCGCGATAGTCGCGCAGGAGGCAGCCATGGCTCCAACGGAGGCGCACGTGTAGAGTCACATGGGTGAGCTCTGGGAGGCCAGCAATTGTTGTTACACCACGGATGTTCCAGCACGACGGGCTGCTAAGGAGTGTGTGGAGGTTGTGCACATGCGTCTCAAGGAAGCTAAGTGGTCTCTACGGGTGGACCTTCAGTAGTAGGTGGACGATTAGCTGTGCACCTAGGGTTTGGAGGAGCCCCACAGGGCTGAGCACCCTCGCGATAACAATGATAAAGCAGCAGATGCAGATGCAATGACGGATGCCGACGTCCAGCTAGCAGTCGATGGCCAAGTGAGAGGTGTGCTAGCAACAACCAGTGCCTCCATAGTAGTAGCTCATGTAGGTATAGATGCTACAGAAACCGACACGTTGTCTGGTGCCGACGCCCTACTTACAGCTCGCGGCCAGGCAATAGATGAGTCGACGGCTGATGGAAAGGACTCTGTGTTGAGGTGGCGAGGTTGTAGGAGGTTGTTGCTCGTGCTGACACATACACGATGGAGGTCCACCATCAGGTGCGTTCCGCGATTGAACGCTTACATGTCGCAGATATGGTCGGCCACCCGGCTGCAACAGCAGAGCTCGATGAGTAGTACACGCACCTTGACGCTGCATAGGCCGCGAGGCGATATGCAGCTCAGTTGGTGGCCCTATGGAAAGTGATTATTTTGGAGGGGGCCCTTAGCGCTGCACAATTTGTAGCAATAGGTGACAATAGAAGTGACCACGACGACGACAGCGATGACGACAATAATGTCGATGACGACAACGACGAGGAAGCCAACGACGACGGCGTTGTGGGATGAGGCTATGTGCGAGCACATCCAACCAGCATTGTCATCACCCTTGCTATTACTGTACAGTGGCGTGAGGCCATGGGGGAGCCGTGCTCCCTCCTTAGGGATTGTGTTGGGTTCATCTATCAGCTTTGCACGTGCTTTCAACCTAGGGGGAGTGATGGTGTGTGGGCTTTGGCCTAACACCTTTATGAGGACAACGTGGTTAGTTAGGGTCTGGCACGATGCTCTGGTCAAGATTATGCTGGTCCAGACTCGCGCACTTGGTGAGTTTTACCGGTGTGATGTGGAGACCCATTGCCTCCATGTCTTATGTATGCTCCATACATGCGAGCAGGTGTGGTCACGACCCGGACACCCAGAGACACGTTCCGGAGTAACGAGGAGACTTTGTTTCTCTATACCCTTTGCATGATGTTTGGCACATGGGTATGTGATTGACTTCTTGTATGGTCAAGACCTGGGAACTTGGTGGGTTGCACCACTGTCACAAGGAGACCTTGTAATGTGGTTGGTGTTTACGACGGATAGTGAGCATAGCCCCTTTGCGAGGAGGGGGAGGCACCTTCGTAAGTGTGCTTGATTGGTTCTCGCCATTGTTGGTTTTTCATGCGATCCTTCACTACCTTCACTCAGTCATCGTTGTGGTGAGGGCTGTGTTAGCTAAGGGGAGTGTTGGTTTGTGTTGCTTTCACCCGTCACAAGTGACAACCATGGTGATTACCCGTATACCCTATGCTGGTGGTATGGAACAGCAGGACTGGAGAACAAACAATATGGTGAGGATCTGAAGATGCCTTCAGCACCAACGACATGACTAGTGTGACGCAAGTGCTGCATCCTGGCAGCCTGATCGGCTTGTGTGGTGATGCTGGACTTTTCTCGGTGGACTGGCCACTCTTCCCAGTTCGAATGTTTGTCTTGCCTGTCGGTGATTGAGCTTTGCAAAGTCTTGTCCATAGAGTGCGACATTCGTAGAGCTGAGAAGGACGCGATCACCAACACTTAATACGTCGTTGGTGTTACGTCGTGTCGTTGCTTGTCTCATGGCTGCTTGCCTCTTCACGAGGGTTTGGCGTGTTTTCTCCTAGATGGTGGAGAGGTCCCTTCTATGGATATCCATCCGGTGTGATAAGAAGTTCACCATTAACTACCTAGTATAGAATTGTACTCATCGTTGTGGAAGTGGCGAGTTTGGCACTCAACGGTTTTGTTGCACAATCAGTGTCATGGGCCTTGCATAAAGTGTGGATGAGATGTTCGAGCGTCTTATGAGTTCACTCCGTTTTTCCTTCAGTTTGAGGATGGAACACCATTGGTAGTCGGATCTGAGTGCCAAAATGTGTCATGATTTCGTCCCAGAGAGGGCTAGTGAAGTGGCCGTCTCTCTTGTTGATGATGATATGTGGTACGCCATGCAATCGCACAATGTGGTTAACAGGTAGAAATAATATTCCCTGTGTAGGGACCATGGTTGTCATTGGGATTAAGGGAAATATATTGAAAAATTTGTCCGACACCATGAGGATGTCGTCATATCTCTCTGGGGTGAAAGGCGGACCCAGCACAAAGTCCATGTTGATGTCCACCAAAGGCTCTGCTTAAACGAGGAGCCATTGGAGTAGTCCAGCTGGCCTTGTGCGACAAGATTTTTGCCGTTGACAGGTGTCGCATGATTTGCAGAATGCTGCTACGTCTTTGTCCTCGCCTAAATGTCATGGTGGAAGTTCGACTTGAGGAATTCCATCCATTGAGTTTGTCAATGGCTTGAATTTGGCTGGTTTAGATTGTTGAGCGGGTGGTGGTTTGTGTGGACGATGCATCATCTGCATTTGAGGTAGCACCGCCACATCCCGAATGCGTGCACTGTGGCGAGTCTTTCTTTTTCGTGCACTGCGTAGTCGAGTTATACTCTGTGTAGTTTTTGCAACGTATAAGCGGTCAGTTATTCTCCACTGCCATTGTCTTGGAGGGAAACAGCTCCAATTCATTGCATGCAAACTCTTGAACGGTGCATATGTGCTGAAGACACATGCAAGGTTGTTGCCTTGCAGTTAATGAGCCAGCTGCCCCTCCAGTGCCTCTGTGCTTTGATATTGATAAGTGTTATGTCGAGTGAAACATAGGTGATTTGGAGGGATGAGGTGAAGAGCTGAAGACAATCCGAGGAGTAAGGACAAGTGCATAACTTGACTAAAGCAGTAAGTGTACTTTGATGACAAGTGTCAAGCATATTGAGTGCATGCGTAAAATAGCAAGAAACACAATGAGACATATGTTGGGTCTAGGGCGCTCGAATCAAGCGATGCATGCAACAAGCGTTGTGAGTGGTTGCTTTGAGAAACACCACCAGAAAGTCGGGGGTTTTGAGCATATCAAGGCACGGTCTAGCATCGTTGAGATGTCAACCGATTAGTATCGAGACATTGATACGTTATGCAACAGTTCTTTCAACCCTTCTGGAAAGTGGTTGAACATGTCAGAACCTTTGGGAGCGGAACACCTGAGGTCGGGGAAGGTGGCCAATATGCCCTCGGCTGAACGGCGTAAGAATCGTGAGGTCAATACGCGGTGGGCCACAGATGGAAGGATAGAAAGTACCCACTAGCGGTTTCATGGACTCGTGTACATCTTGGACGTAACATCCGAAACGTCAAAATTCACCATCCTCAATTTCAGTAGTTATGTATTTTATGCGGCCAAGTCAACAACCTCATTTGTTCATCTGACGAGAAAGTAGATGGTGAGCAGGTAGAAGTGGAGTAAGAGATGATTTGGAGTAGAAGTAGAAACTTAAGTAATTTGGAAGAAGGATTAAGTGTACATTTGACAAAATGTGAAGGAACTGTCCTGTAAACATATGCTATAGTGAAGACAAGAATGAGGTATACTTGGGATCTTGGACACTCTTGCCAAGCAACACGTGCGACCCCGCATCATGAGAGGCTGCCGCAAGAAAATCCACGGGGAATTCTGGGGGTTCTGGGAATTTCGAGGCACATCTTTAAAAAAGTCTAATGCCTTCAAGAAATTGAAACAACAATATCAAGACATGGATTTTGTGCGCGAACGTTCTGTCGACACATCTTGGTAGTGGTGGAGCCTATCAGAATCATCGAGAATGTAACACCAGTGGTCACGGCAGTTGACAAAACCTTCCTCTTCCAAACAGAGTACAAAAACCAAAGGTTGAGGTGCTGTCAGCCATAAATAACAAAAATTTGTAGACTCGTAGGCTTGGGAGACGTGTACGCAAGGGATTTAACACATCAAACTTTTTAGACGTGGTGTCCAGGTGCGTTGCAATACGTAGGTCGATTCCCATAAAACTAACCATCAATCCATTGATCAACATCTCGTTGGTTGTCGTAGGGCTCCCAGATTTTTGACGGTGCATCATAGCCTTGCCACTTGAAGAGATACTCAATCCTCATCCTTTGACAGTGATGTCCAAGAAAACCGTAGTACCGCAATTATGTGCACATATACAAGTCATTCCAGACCCATTAACTTACCACATCTTGTTCTTTAATAGTAAAACTCTAATCCAACATTACATTCAAATGAAGGGAAAAATAATTTAGCCAATATCCAATGCTGTGAAGCCACAGGGTTGGCCTTGTGGGATTACGCATGTGCAGTTTTATGAGACAACAACTCATTGCAAGTGCAAGTGATGCTTGAATGTCGATAATTTCCAAGCATCAAGAGCCATCAATTTGCTCACTCGCATTTGAGTAAGTGAGTTTACTAAAAAGAACCACAACCGACATGACACGGCAAAGCTAGCTCAAGTTTTGGTGTTGGTATACCACCTACCTCCTCTACCATGACACACCATAACTTGTTGCTCGCAGTAGAGATTCAAAAACACCTTCATGAAAACATGTACAAATAAATACAATAGTAAGCTACTTTGGACTGTGTACTCCGTGTCCTTGCCTGCTTCTATAGTTGATGGCAAAGGCACATTTGCATAGGGGAAATGCTCGCTCGGGTCCTGGTAGATTTCAAGATAGCTGATGTGGAACACTGGTTGGACAGCCATGCTGTCATGGAGACGGAGGTTGGCGATGACATATGTCAATATATTTTCGATCACAAACAGCCCCAATTACTCATGCTAGCTTCACACAATCTTGTTCTCGCAACATGATTTTTGTTGACCTGAGTAGGATGCGATCACTGACATGGAACTCAATGTTTATCCAATTCTTGTTTGCCTCGTACATTGTTGCCATTTGAGCCTTCGTAAGAGTTTGGCAAGTCTTGTCCCAGATGCTTTGGACACATTGTAGCTCAATCTCAACAAATATTTTGTTTTTCAGACCCTGCAAACCTCCTAGAGATGAAATTATTTTGCCATAAACTACCTCAAATGAGATTTCTCCCGTTGCCTCAAAGGTCACGTAGTTGTATGCGAGCTCAGCAGAGTCATCCACTCCCGCCAAAATCTAGTGGTCAATATCCTATCAGTGGCACTTGTGATGGAGGAGGGGACGTCATGTAGTCGCATAACGTTGTTGAGGAACAGCCAAACTGTTCCCTTGGTGGTGACTGTCGTCGTTGTTTGGATAAAGTGTGACATCTGTGAGGACCGATTAACCACCATGAGTATTGCATTAAAATCCTTTGGCATGACATGAAAACCTATCACAAAGTCCATGAAGATTTTTGTACATAGTTTTTCTTAGTAGCGATCGATACTGAAGAAAATCTGGGGCGTAAGGCCATCACGATTTATGGCTTTGGAAAACATCGCGTGTCTTGTAATAGTTGATGCTATGAGTTTGCATCTTCTTCTACCTGTATTGCTTGACAATGTTTTGAAACATGTTGTCCTTACCGAAGTGTCCACCAAGAGTACTTTCTTGGCACTCCTCAAATAGCATGCGATGTAGCTTATCTCTAGGTTACAAAACGACCTGGCAAGGGAATCGTTGTTGCAAGTTAGGTTCTTCAAACGAGATCAAATGTGCCAAACTTCTTGTAGCACCGTGCAAACAATCTCACAAGATACGAGTCTGGTTCGACAAGTAATTGCCAATCTCAACCATCAAATCAGGTTGGTGCCTAAGAGCATCCATGGGATTTGTATTTCCATATTGGTACTTGATGTTTTTGTTGAAGGTGGATACACGGAACTCCATCCATCGACTTTCTTGATGATCTAGGTTGGGCTGAGTTTTGAGATAACGTGCTCCCATCTGAATTCGGAATGTCATGTGCGAATGTTTTTTTGGAGATAGATTGGAGTATCCGGGATCAATTTTTGGGCTAACGGCTAGGAGGATCTAGTCTTTACATACACTGGTTTATTCGAAACGTCCCTTTCTAGTCTCATGTGGTACACAATCACAAGCATGTTCTACCGCTTGGCAGTTGGATCTTCAAATTCTGCTGAGAAAATGAATGGTACATGTCGACCAAAGGAGATCAACATCGTTGCGATGTTCCCGGCTGTAAGCAGGCTGCTTGAGCCTTTCTCCTACGTTGGCACGATAGTGAAGTCGCATAGCGTGAAAAATCAGTTTTGGTGCCCGCATTGTCCACGTCACTATAGAGATCCCCCGGCAATCCAAAAGCTCAAACGTGAGTTGCAGAGTTACACTGTTGCCCCTGGGCCACACCAACACAATCACCTACTACTTTGCCAAGTGGAAACTACGTCAAATGGATTGGCTTCTGGCACTTTCACCGTATTGCCTGATGCGGTGCGGAAGTCGGCCAAAATCAATGCTTGCATCACGCACCTCCAGCATGATTGGTGGGGTCCTAATGGAAATTGTCCTTATGAAAAACTCACTGCTTTTACCATTTACAGCTTGTTCAAACGCGACTCCAAAAGACCATGGGAGTTACATCATGGAGGCCCTGAGGCATGCCCCTATTGAGCCCACTTCCGATGGCGCTGTGGACGCCTCACTTCCACCCGGCATGCAAAGCCACTGGGGATCCCGCAAATGCTATCCACATGTTCTTGATATGGCCATTGCGGGGCTTGAGTGCCCATGCAAAAACGGCATGTCCATCTACTCCCTCACTGAGAATTCTGTCCTTTGCAACATTGTTGAGGAGGAGAAGTGTTTAGACGAGCTTTGCAAAAACCGCAACGTGATCTCATTTAACAAAGCAGGTGTCTATGATTTCATGGAGAAAGACTTGGAGTGGTCATGACGGGCCTGCACAACCAGGGCACAAAAGTTCCATGAGGAATTTGACCAACGGGTCTGTGAGCTCATGTTGTGCCTCGTGGGCATTGTCACTGGCTACAATTGACCTGGGACTTCATTTTCAATGAAGCACACACGGGATTCAACATCATGCCTTCCTGCAACAAGACATGGGTCCCAGCCAACAGCAAAGAGGTGCCCATCTTCAAAGCTGATGAAAACTTGCAGTTCACCACTTGCCTGGCGTCA
Organism: Penium margaritaceum; assembly: GCA_023375785.1. Taxonomy (NCBI): domain Eukaryota; kingdom Viridiplantae; phylum Streptophyta; class Zygnematophyceae; order Desmidiales; family Peniaceae; genus Penium; species Penium margaritaceum. The sequence continues at coordinate 237,473 of SZWC01001188.1, read as the reverse complement.
TCCATTGTGGGCGAGTTCACGTGTCTCATTTTCTTCATGCCTTTGCTTAGATTTACCACATTGTACCCAACAAAATTGATACGTGTTTCGTGGCTATGCAAGTCATCCTTGCGTAAATGACCGTTGCCATCCAACCATCCGGGCTGCACGACACAATAGGTAAGGAACTTGGATGGCATTTGAACCAGACATACAATCGTTGGACAAATGAGCACACCACTCGCAAGTGGTTTTGCCATGTGCTCAACCCATGGTACAGGTGCAAGTGCGCCACATCGGGTAAAGCGCCCAGTTTCCAGCCATGCACTATGCTCCAAGTTGTATTGCATCTGCAAAGCATGAAGGCATAACAGATTTGGTCCGAGGCCCACTTCTCTTATGTGGTGCCAGTGGGCTGTACCTCAAAGGTGCAGCCTGCTGACGTCGAGATCCAGAGGCCCTTCAAGTCCCACATCACGATTTGGATCGTATGGATGACCATACGATCCAATGCAAACCTACGGATGGTTTTCCCCTCAAAACAGATGAAAACAATTCTAGAGTGGATGGTTGAGTCTTGGCGGCGGGTGGGAGAGATGGAGGACACGGTCATGACAACATGGTCAGAGTGCAGCTACCATGACATTCTTCATGCAATAGCTAGAGATGATGGCTTTGTATAGGTGTTTGAGCTGCGGCCAGTTCCTAGGTGACACAATCCTCCCAGATGATGTTGAGCATATGGGCCCGCAGGTTCCTTAAACCACATGCTTTCTATGTCAAGAGCTTGTGAATCCACGTGGTTCAGTTGAGTGTGGCAAAAAAAATGTGAAGTTCACCATGCTTTGCGAGTTTTAGGCATGTTCTTGCCAACCCCCCCNATAAACAGGTAATCAATTACTTTCTAGATTTAGTTGGAAGTCAGTTTTTCATCACGTTGTGATGGGTACAGACAACACATTGTCAGTTTCCCAAACATCAGTGTCATGTCTTAAACGTGTACATGTCCATAAACATATCTTTGACGTTGAATTCCACTTTTGAGTTGCAGCCTGTGCAACTTTCTTTGACATAAATGTAACCGGTTGTTGCCCACCGTCGTTGTCTTTGAGGAGAGCGACTCCAATTTCTTGACTAAACGTGATGGTGGCCACGGTGTAGTCCAATGTTGGAGCTACCAATTGGAAGGCTGCCATTGAGATTAAAATACTTCTAAAGTAGCTAAAGTTTTCATGTTGTCTGTCTCCCCAACTCCACTCAGTGGTTTTAAGAGTGAGATTGTTAACAATTGGGCGTAATCATACACAAATCAATGGTACTAGTCGTAGAACCCCAAAGTTACCTGGATATCCTAAACGTTGGTGAATGTTGGCCATTTATCGACTGCCTTCACTTTCTTGGTGTCCACAGTGATTCACTTGCCACCAATGATGTGTCACAGAACTCGATCAAACGCTGGCCAAAGTTGTACTTTGATATTTTCTCGGAAAATTTCTTTCCTTGTACAATCTTGATAACTTCTCAGAGATTTGCACCATGCTCCTCTGGAGTACGAATGTACAGCAAGATATCATCAAGATAAGTAATGACAAATTCATCAAAGTACGGCCTTAAAACATTGTTCTTGGCCACCATAAATATCAGGAATGCATTTATGAGTCCAAAAGACATAGCCGTAAATGCAACATGCCTGTAGAATTTGTAAAATGCTCTACGTTCATTGTCTTTTTAAGTAGGTGGATGTGCTTGTTTTCACTTCGTAGATCGATTTTGCCAGATTTATTTCCCCTCAGGGTTGGTCAAGGAGTTTATCTCCTGAAGGAAGAGAGCAGTGGTTCTTCATCATGATATAGTTCAATACGCAACAGTCCACACAAATTCACATTTCATTGGGTTTCAAATTGAAAAGAAGCACTTGGGTTGCGTACCGTGACGTGCATGGATTGATCAACCAATGAATGAGCATTTCCTCCTGTTGTTTGTTCAGCTCAGTCAGTTCGTTGCCGCTCGTTTGATAGGTCTCCTTGATTGTCTGTCTGTTCCTTGGCTTGAGATCTATCTAATGATCAATGATGCGTTGCAGCGGTAACTCTCACGGCAGTTCATTGGGGAAAATTCTTCAAAATCCTCAAAGATAAATGAAAATTCATCCAGAAGGGCCGCAGATTTGTTTGGTATCAAGGCCAATGAAGCTGTTGACAATTTTTCTTGACCATGCATGCGCTCCATTTGACAGGTAACATCCAGTAATGTTGGTGTCGTGCATCATGTTATAGCTGCTTCAACTTCATGTGTTGCTTTCGTTCTTGTTGCTTCCTAGAACCATCGCTACTTTGTGGGTCACTCAATCAGAGTTAAGTTGAGCTTCCTTACATTATTGCTCATGTAATCCGTTCTGGTAGACGAATCAACTTGCGGGTTGTGCAGATTCAATAGATCACACGTAAGAATGAAATTGTACTTGTTCATTTCGTGCGCTCGCAAGACTACTACAACCTACACTTTTGTTAATTGGAGTCGGGAGTGGTTCACAATATTGACCAACTTGTATTTGTTCATCCATGGATTTTCCTTTCAGAATTCCTCGAGGTGGTCTTCAATCCAAACTTCAAGACCATGTCATTGCTGAATGAACTATGGGAGGCGCTCCTATTCAATAGCACACGTATGAATTTGTGACAATACCAAAACCTCTCAGGTACATAGCAGTATTGTGGTTGGTCACCCTCGTATCCCTCTTTGACCTTGTGATCTCGGGAACCCTTGTCTGCAAAGCTGGGAGCCGTTCAGATGGTCGATCGGTGAGAATTATTCTGACCAGATAGGCGCTTTCCCATCTAATAATTCCCTCTACCATTTCCTGATTCATAAGAAAAATTCTGTAGCTTTCCCGCTTTTGAGCCTACTGATGTTGCTATCGAAATTCAATGACATATGGATTCCTTTCCTGCAAGTCCAACACAAATATTGGTCTCACTTGTTGCATGCATCAATATCCATGGGGCTGGAGTTCTTTAGTGACTGGGACTCCCCCTTGTCACATGAAGAATTGTGTCCTGGGGGTCACTAGCCTTTACATCCTGCAATTGACTCGAAAATGTTGATATGGTCGGGTGCTGGACTATTGTGCAGAACTTCATCTTGGATGCCAAATATTGCAATGGCATGTCAAACATCATACTTGATACCGTTATCTGAGTTGAAACACATTTTTTGGGGGGCAATATCATTGTGTGTGATGATTTGTGAACATGTTGTGTGCAGTCTGCCATGTTGGACTGCTGATGATGTTATTGTAGCTTGTACTGCAAGTCAGAATTGTTTTTTAGCTTTCCATAGCACACACTAGAATGATGCATGTGAAATCATTCACATCCTGTGGTTGAGTAATAGAGCCATGCCACGTTGAGCTTATCTGCTCAAGAGGTAGAACGCCTGCACATATGGCAGTCTGAACTGTTTATTCAGACGGCTCGATCACCTGTTGTCATTGTCCTTCATGTGCTTTCTGTCTGACCAAGGAGTTCATGCCATTCGACGAAGATATGGAGCCAATCTTCTTTCACTGGATGTTGACCTCAGCCATAGTGAAGTTCACCTCTAAAACTAACAGCCACATCCAAACCTTCGGTCCTTTCAAATTTCTAGGATCAAGTGCCTAGGGTAGTGCAGGCTGATTTTAGGGTTCTCTCAAAAGTTGGCCGTTCCTCTCGGTGAGCACTGCTTTCAGCACTCGCGCATTTTGTATCTCCTCCATCATCGTGGTGAGTGTTTGGAGCAGATGGTTATTGAGGCTCTCGAATCCTGACAGATTTTGGTATAGGTCACTGTTCATGCAATCTTGTGGGCCACTCCTTCATCCCACCATGGCAGAATTATCCCTAACGGGCAGTGGAGGAGGTAAGGGGTTCGTTGAGCTTGCAAGGTCCCTTGTTGGATTTTCTGTTGGAGTCATCAAAGCCCCGCAGTTTCCCACAAATCCTGCAGGTTCTATTGCATGGGCTATATGGAGAGTGATGTGAGTTACTTGCTCATGTTCCTCCATCACCAAAGTCTTCGTTGGATTACCACTGCTTGCTTTTGGGTGCGTTTGTTCCTTTTACCATCATTTCTTTATGGATATGTAATCTTATGGATGGAAGAGATGTGTGAAATACTTCTGTGAGGTTGCCACATAGGATTAAAGGTGTTGGTTTTCCTCTGAAGTTGTTGCACTCCGATGCAAAGTGTCACGCCAGGGGGGAACATATCTTGTGAATAGGTAGAAGTTATGGAACAATAGACCATTTGGGGAAATAGGAAACTTGAATACTTGGCAATGAGCAATGAGCGTATTCTGTTGATAAGTGCCAGTGTTGTCAAGCGCATACATAGAAGAGTGGAAAAAGAATGAATCATACTAGGGTCTTGGAGCCTTTCCTATATCATCATGAATGGTTTCTTTGATCAGCTTTGAGAATTGAACAAAACAGTATCAAAAGATTGCTATATGATTCACAATAGATCTGTCAACACTTATGGAAAGTGGTAGAACCTGTTAGAAGCTTTCGGAACGGAACACTAAAGGTCAGGGCAATTGGGCAAAAATCCCTGAAACAATGTGCGTAAGAATCCAAATGTTGCCATATGGCGCGACATGAGTGAAAGGACAGAAATTTCCATGGAAGGAGTTTGAGGGCTTGTGTATGTCAGGGACGGAACAATGTTTCACAAAGAAAAGAGCAAGTGAAGGTGTCACAGATGTTGAGCTTGTTTGAAGCCCTTTCATGAGCAGTACAGCTTTCCATGTATTGGTTGTGTGTGCTCCAATTTATGGCCGCCAAATTAAATGTAATTGTGTTTTGTGACCTTTATACTTTGAGAATGCAGGGGGGTTTTTCATCACTAGTGGTTGCAAATATGATACTGTCCAAAACTTTCGTAAGATCAAAGTTACTGATTGCATGCATACAAAGTATGTAGCAACATTCATCCTTCTCAACAGTGGTTGATGTCTCCACGACTGTGCATGTAATCTCCATGATGGACTTTGATGCCAACAATAACCACTCCTTCATCGCCTTCTGCTTTTTGCAAACGACGATGAGCTTTGTTCTCCAAGGTGAACGTCATAGGTTCTAGGCGACTCTTCTTGCTTCTTGAGGACTTGCATTGACACATGGTTAAGGTTCCATGTGCATGTCTGTTTTCTGATGGCATGCACCATTGTTGGTCTGGCACAATGGAGACTCCGCACACCACTTGTGACCTTTGTCGTTTCTCTCTCTTGAATCCAATTATTGCCTTGTGACTTCGACTCCTTCCAGAATGGGACCTTGCTGTTTGCGTTTCTATGCATTAGAGAGCAATGGTGGATGAAAACTCTGGCCTGGTATGACTTGATACACGAGGATTTTTTGCTTTCTCCAGCTTTAGTGGAAAATTCTCCACTCTTGAAAGTATGGCGGTCCAACCTTCCTTGATTTGCCAGGAGTAATTCTACATGGAGATTCCCATTGTAGAGGCCACTTCATTACTGGTTACCAACCGCAAAGGCCATGTTCATGGCCTAGACGTGTACACACAGTTTGGGGTATACAAGATAGAGGTGACTACTTTATCCACCTAGCCAAGGTTGTACATAGGGTTAGACAACTTGGCAACTCCATCAACCTAGGAAGGTTGGGGAGTACAAAACTTACTACGTTTGCATCTTTGAGTTCATGCATGACCTCATGTATGCATAACTCTATCAAAATATACTCTTTGAACTTTGGAAACCGCAAAATTCCATGAGCGACCTTGTCCAACAATGTAGCAGTTGAGACCCAATGGTCTCATGAAACTCCCTTCCAAAGGAAGCTTCTCCATACACCAAGGAACAAAGCAGAAACAACTGGATTCTGATGGAAGCTTCCTTGGAGAGGAAGCTTCCCCTAAACAAGCCTGTGAGGAAAACTACACCACTAGACCACGGGAAGCTTCTGAAATTCACATAGCTTTGATGCTCTACCTAGGCCACTACCTCCAATCTCTCAGACTCCTTCGTATCGGCATCACCTACTTCGCATGTCTGTGAGCCACTTTGTCTCTCTACTAGAATCTGAATCATCTGCAATTGGAGGTTTCAAGAGGTCCCTCCATCCATCCATTGTCTCTAGCAAATCTCTACTAGCATTGCTGGGAGGCTTCTTGACATCGGAAAGGCATGTTCATCTGCAAGATAGTTAATGAATGCACCAAGAATATTGCTACAATGCTGGATGCTTGGAAAGATCCTGGTCCAAGTTTGGGTCAGAAACAGTTGTCAGGACAGAGTTGCAGACATGCATATAGGTTGTTACCTAGCTTGTGCACAGTGAAGATGCACATTTTATTCTTTTTATAAAAAAAATTCTTTCGCATCTTGTTCTCGTCATTTTGTACAAGTATTCCTTGGCATACCAAAGGTCCTGGCATGACAGCAAGGCTTACTCAGCCGTCGCTATGGTCGTGCCATGGTATCAGAGCATTCAGACCTGTGCCACTGGCATGTATGGTAATCTCCATATAATAGTGGTAGTGGATGAGTCGTCCATCTCCATGTCTTATTATCACAAGCTAGACAGGTGCACGGATGATTGATCCTACACAAGGCAAAATAATTAAACCATCCATAAGCAACATGGAAGAATGTATATTTTTTACATGGTTTTTTTATAGATAAGGACCAAGTGCATCATGTTGCAGATCACCTGGAACAAAAAGTAGCAGCAGAACAATGCATGATAGAGGAACCACAATGGTTGATTTAGCTCAATGTTGCATCATGTCAGGCAATGGAGCATGATTAAGAGACATTGAGGCAACCTTTGGAAGCCCCAGATCTCCTAAGCGAGCAAGAGCAGATTCCACAAGCTACTCATGCTTCAAATACATGAAAATTGCAGCAGTCACATGCGGATTTAACAGCACAAATTGCCCAACATCAACTACAACTGGCTTGGTTACAACAACAAAAACTACAACAAGAAAAAAAACGGATTAAATGGAAACCAAAGTCAAATTTGTTTTGTACGCACCCTCCTCAAGTAAATCTTCCATCATCTGTGCAACCGGACATGCCTCCGCAAGTGCAACCTGGAGAACTTGCGCATGGAGGATTGCCATGGCAGTCTCAATCCGTTCGAGTGGTTTCAGGCATGACACCATACAGCAAATCAGCAATATGTGTTGCCAATCCATGTGACGCAGCCAGAAGCAGCTGTCGACGGTACAACAATGCCAAAGTTTTGGCAATGTCGAGTCGTCAACATGCTTAGAACACCGTGCTAGGGCCTTTTCAGGCCATGCAAGGCAAAGTTCTCTATTTCCTTGAGGACAATATGCATGCATCAGCAGCGTCACTTCATCTGTACAACATCTCCATCCACAAGAAGGATGGAGAGAACTACCAGCACTTGGCTCACAAGTTCGAACAAGTCGTCAAGATTCACAACCTTTGGAAGTTCTAAATGGATACTACTCTTGTCCGCCTCCAGGATCACCACGAAAGCTGGTACCTGAACTGAAGTACTACACCAAAGCTACATTTGTGGCACTGGACAATCAGTCGAGCTCCGGCAGCAAGCGGTCCTGATGTAAAAAGGAACCGTTGAGCTTGCTCGTCACGCATGGTCTTACTTGCTAAAGATATACATGTCTGTCGACTCTACCTGCAAGTCCCACCTTGTGAACGAAGTGTCACAAATTAGCCTCTGCAGCTTCAGCAAAATGTTGTCCTTGAGGGCTACATCAACAAAACCAAGTCTTTATGTGGCCAAATTGCAGTGACACATGCTCTTGTTTCAAAGCCTGTGGAAAGAGGTGAGATGCTTGCTGACAATCAAATAGGAGCCTAAAATGATGGACGCGTATGCGGGCAAAATGTTGAGAGAACAACATGATTACGGGCTTGTAATAGAGAATTCATGACTTCTCTTTATCCTGCAGTTTTGACAGCTTGTAGTGCCCTTGCAACTCACCATGCAAGTTGTCTTTCAACCACTCCAAGTATGCGGGGATTTGTGGCATCTGAGTGTTCGATATGACATACAGATGAGATTGGATTACTGTCTGTGGTTTGAAGCAAGATTGGAAGTCATTCAATATTGAATAGTCGTGAGAGACAGTTTCATACTTCAGAATCCAAGAAGACGAGATGAGAATGAAGATCTACATTGATGAATATGTTTAATTTAGTATATCCGTGATGTCAACTAACGTTGAAGACATCGTCTATTCCTCTTCCTCCCTAGATTTTTAGTATTGTACTAGCACCTGAATTTTTTCAATACCTCAAGGTTGATAACTCTGTATTTTTTCATCAATTTCTATTTGTATCAACTTAACTTATCACCCGAAGTTGTGTCGTGAACTTTTTGTCACCCGGTCTTGTCCAAACATGAGCGAACGTAAGTAGATCGGGTGTAAATACGAAGCATTGGCAACGTGTGATGCCCTATTCTGAATGCAGAAAGCAAGATGTGTAATGAAGAGTGGATTTGTTTTTAAGAAAGGCATCACATGGAAGCTAGGATGGCGGAAGAGTCTTCCTCATAGCCGTTGACGATGGGGTCACACAAGAATGTGACCATATCATCGGCGGCACGTTACTAGAAGGTGGGTTTGCCATCTTGCACACCCAGCCAAAGCTCATGCACGCTGGACCAACTCTGGCTGATCGTGAGAACTGCGCCACGCCTCAAGGTGCCACCCAGCGGCAGACTCCTCGACGAGCTTCATACGAAGGTCCACCTTGGAATGGCCCAAGAGAGTGTCCTCCATGAGGGTGGAAAAACCCTCTTTCAGCATGTCATTGAGCGGCTTCTGCAGTCCGACGTCACATGGCTACACCTTGGACATGCACCTATCCAGGATGTAGGCGAGATTCACCCATAGGTAGTGTTGCTACACCCAATGGTTGAAAGTGCCGGACACGTGCGGTTTCCATGCATCAGGCACGACAATCACAGTTGTCTTCCCGTACTCACAGTTATCCTCAGCACACTTGCAAGCACACCAGTGGTCCAACACATGAGAGAACCAATCCTTCGTCGTTTCGGTGTTGGCCCACATGTTGGCGGTATGGGTGTAGGGCTGCCTGGTCCTGTGCCTTATGTGCATGGACTGGGGTGACAGCACTCCGTGGTGCCGGCCCAGATGACCTGGCAAGGCAGCATTCCCTTGTCATGGTCGTCGCCAAATTGGTAATCACAGAGCGCGTGTCGTCGCGGCCAAAAATGGGCACATGCTTTTCCCCCAACGGTGCGTACGCACTGTCCGGCGAGGGGATCAAGTTGATCCCAGTGGGTTCAGCGTTGACCACAAACTTGTCCTTGATTTCGTGTAGCTTCCTGTAGACCCTGCAGCAGAGGAACATCTGCTCACAACGAGCAGGCCAATCCGAGGGAATCAACCACGGCGCACAAGTGGCACGGCGCCAACGGCACGACAGCTCCCGTCCGACGAAGTTGCAGCACAAGAATGTGGAGTAGAGGTGCCCAAAAGGCTTGCTGTCGAGCGCTTCCACTCCCTCCTCGCGTGTTGCTCCCGGCACGGTGTGGCCAATCACCATCACATTGAGGGAAGCGCCACCCTTGTGCATGCGCATGAGGTTGTCCTTGCTCTTCCGCTTCAGGCCAGGGTTCTTGGCGGAGTAGCCGGGCCAACCACGGCTGCCCTGCATTTGCTTGCCAAATCTCTCTCCAGGGTTGGTGGGGACTGGGTCAAAATCATGCGGCACTTGTCTAGCATCTCTCTCGGTGACTCCGGCTTGTACCAACGCCACATGGCATGTCATCCCAGGGACAATAACTACTGGGCTGACGATAGGTGGTGTGCAGAAAGCCTAGTGCACCACCGAACGTGGCATGCTTCGGGTGAACGACCGCAGCATGGATGATACGGCCTTGACCCTCTGCAAACCAGTCATGTTTGCAGGGGGGATTGGCTCGATGAAGATGTAGCTGACGCCGTTGATGCAGTTGGGCTGCCTCCGTTGCCAGCATTTTTTGGAACACCAGCGTCGTCCTCCTTGTCAATGTCTTCCTCTATGTCTTCGTCATCATCGCCGAAGTCCAGGATGATGGGTTCTTTGCAACCAGGAGGAGCAGCCACAGGGCTCGACATCGGCGGCATGGATATGCGGAAAAAACTGACACGTTGATGACATTCGACGGACGTTCAGGACGAAGCTTAGGAGGCTTCGGGATGACAAGATGTGCCTTGCTTGCAATGGCCGCATGCTTGACCTGCTCCTTGTACTCGTCAGGAGTTACAAGCTGGGAGTACTCGGTGATGTTGTTGCTGCTAGATGGCTCCATGGCGAAAAGACGTCATTGGTGATGTCGGGTGGAGGGGGGTATGAATGCAGTCGCGACTGATGCAGACACTCAATGCTTTGGGGGGTCCTAATACCCATGGCGGTTCAAGGAAGTTCAGGCAATGTCACAGGACACGGCTCGACTGCCACGAGGCGGCAGCCAGGCGAGGCGAAAATTGGTGGGCCAAACTACTCGCTCACAGGGCAGTTCCAAACTCCCAAGGTCGAGAATTCAAACACAAATGTTTGAATGGTCAAGATGACATGCTCTCCGGGACCTGAACTTCCACCCAAGGCATTCTATACTTCTGTCCAGTAAGAAACTTGTCATTGGTATCTGTGTCACATAGCTCATACTTGGAATTCTTCCGTAATAAAAACCAAAATACAATGGTCCTTCATTTCCACTTGCTAGTATGGTAATTGGTCAAACTTCACAAGTTCTACGATGTCATCAATCATGTTAGAGTCCTCAGCCACGACGGCCCACTCCATCACCCCCTAGTGTCTTCACACTCACAGTGACTATAAAAACAATAGTCATTAGTATAGAATTGTCACACACAGGGGTAAAAAACCCACATAGCGAATTGTAAAATGCAACACATTGAGCGAAACATTGAATTTAACACTGAAGTTTTAATCCAGGGTTCAATTTGTCTTCTTTCTACTTCTCCACCAAGTAGTCTCCACCAAGTGTAATGTTCCCACACCTTCCACCGTATGTTCATGGTCCTAGGTTGTCATGCTCATCACGTTGTACATACAAATGAAAGCCAAAAATCAAGTAATTTGTTGCCTGCTTCACAGCATGGACGGAGTAGATTTTGATCCCTTTTCACTGCAAGAGAATTGTAAAATCAGTTCTAGGCAATCTGGGAACATGATTCACAAAATGCAAATTTCCCACAAAATTAGAGTAAAAATGCAAAGTTTGCTCGTGAAAATCACTTAAATTCACTGAGAGAATGTTTCACTACTCTACGGAAACTAAACACCGAATTGCTTAGCTCTGGTCCTACATCTCACCATGTCACACTAGCAAGACCAATGAAACTGGCAGAGATGCGGGGCTGATGAGGTTGAGGTGAAATTTGACTAATCAGCAGCCTAGTTGCTGGGAGCAAAACCACTGTGAAGCACCACAGGAGGCAGGTGGTTACAAGACAGCTCTCAGTGCCAATCATCTTTGACGGCAGAAATGTTTGGCCAGTGCCTTCCAGCATCCACCACATGCGCTCTTGTTTCAGCACATATCCTTCCAGTGGATGCCCTTGTGTACACTGCGTCCAGAGCTGACCACCACCCCACCCTAGCCCTGACCACACCGTGTAAACAACGGAGGCCCCACGAGCCCCTCTCATCCGGACCTATCCGAAGAGAGGAGCTCCAGGATGAACTGGAACAGGTTGATGATGTCGAGGTAGAGTGCGAGGGAGGCCCACACGTAGTCGTCGTACGAGTAGTGGCGGATGATGTTGTTCGTGTCATACACTATGTAGAGTGAGAACAACAGAGCGCCCCCAGCAGCGATGACTGTGTTCATGAAGGGAAGGTGAACGAAAA
>SZWC01001188.1:205402-223381 GCA_023375785.1 Penium margaritaceum | reverse complement strand
AGCCAAGCAGCCGACCTTGCGGATGAAGCCCCACCGAAGGCTGGCCTCGTCCTGATAGTACGCTCCGGCCTCCACGTCGCCCTCGCTCTTGCCCATCGTGCCGTACGTCGGCCACACGTTCGGCGACGCCATGATGCCGGTACGACCAAGTTGCCGGACGGCCGAACTCTGCTGGGATAAGCGGAAAGACAGCGGCTGGGAGAACGGCCCACCGAGCCCTCAAAAAGTACTTTCCCACGCGTCCTTCACAATGATGCAGTCAGGAGCGATATCTTCAGCAACCGCTCGAAAGACCGGCTTGCGGGTCAGAGCACGACGCAGCGCGGAGTAGCGACGAGCCGCGCAGTATCTGGAAGAAAAACGGAGTAGCCCTCCCCCACTGGCCGAAGAGAACGCTGCTACCGGACTAGAGCATTCGTTTTGCGGCGAGCTTCGAGGACTGAGGAACTTGCAATACCGCGAGACACACCACTGTAATTGTCGCAGACCGAGAAGAAAGCGAACCAGGGAGAGCGCAGGCGTGCAGCGGTGCATGCTGGGGGCGCGCATGCAAACGCAGTAACTTGAATTCAGTCTTTATTACATCGGAATTATGTTTACCAGGACGTCAAATGGGTTTGCGATCCAAATAGCCCCGATGAACCCTTTGACAACAGCTCTGAAAGAGTCGATGCAATGCATACAACGACGGGGCCGTCCAATCACACGGACGACGACAACCCAACAGATGGAAAACATCAACTTCGCGTTTTTCAGATTGCAGTTGTAGGAAGCATCCCCCGTCAGCAGTGGCGTGAGGAAGAAGCTTCTCGACCCATCAATAGTGCAAAAATCCATAACGTGATTCACGAAGACGAACCTTAGCTAGCACCAGTAGCTTTTTTGGTGTTCAAGGTCGCAGCCTACCTAACACAACTGATGTATACCCGGAAGGACATGTGCATGCAGGCCGAAAGAATTTACATGTTTTGAATTAAAAGAATAAAAAATTTATTATCTTGAAAACTAATTCATCACATGAAGAATACAAAATGGATGAAAATCATCCATAGCAAGATCATTTCATTTCATCAAGTCACCTCAGGTTTCAAGGAAAAAAATAAAACTAGATACATTCTTTTTTACTGTGAAATTTTTAATTTCCAAATCCATGTTCTCAACTTCAATGAAACATTTTGAATGACTAAAAGTTGTTCTACCAATGAACATAAAACCGATTACATCTATGGATTCACACAATAAATCAATTTTTAGTCGTAAATTCACTCAAATCTTGAAAGAGCACTGCCCGTCTTCCAAACATACACATTTCGAGTTTGTAATCTTTTGGTGATAAATTTACGTTTTTAACCAAATGTGAACGAGATTACAAATTCTGTGGTTTAACAATGGAGATTAACCCATATATTTTTGAAAAATAGAAAAATAATGCAAATACTACCCTCCAAAAAATAAGGAAGCATGTAGGGTACTCCTAGTTCATACAAGGAGTACCCTACAATGATGTTTCAAACAAGTGTACGAGGAAAGGAACACGTGCATGAATCGTGTACATAAAATTGCATATTATTTTCAGGTTGGACGAATCAAGGCCCACTCATTGGCCTGAATGGTCCGGTTTATCCTAGTTGATCCTATTAACATTGTGAACAAGTGTAAGCCCTCCATGATAGGTTGTGAAGATGATCCGACAGAAACAATCACATTGACTCCCTTCACAACAACCAATAAGCCATCAGATCCACTAGGAAACCACTGGATTGTGTAAGGGATGCGTCAAATGAGTGGTTGATAGTTTGGACTAATTGGCACTGAGTACATACCCCTACCATGTCCCACCAGCTGACGTGATATTCAATAAGTTTCGTTGAAGAATTTGAGTTGCACTTTGGGTATCACAAAATCCTTGTTCATAAAAAGGGCATAAAAATGACATTTTGGCTTAAGATAATCATTTCCAATTTGATATCAGTCTGTTACCAAAATCAATGTTACTTTCCATCCTAGTGTTGTAATATGTGACGTTCCCGTAGAGAGTAAAGTTTACCGTGACCACTCGGCCGTGTCCATGCTCGTGCATATCCCTGATGCGGACCCAGGTGGCACCGGGGCGTCGTTTGGTGGTGGACTACCTGCTTGGAGCTGATCGACGGTCGCCCCAGAGTCCTGGATGCTTTCTAGAACATTCTGCAGTTTTTCTCCAACTTGTAGGATTTTATGGGTGGACTGGCCGTGGGCCTGATTTGCATGTTTTCACATTATGTGTCTACCGTTTGTTGCCAGATGCATGTATGTGACAAGTCGTAGCGTCCGGCTTGAGATTCTGCGCGTGTAGGTTCAGATGGCATAGCGTTCTCACTTGTCTACGCTGAATCACGGCCAAAACAGTGGTTTTGGGCCGGTTTTAGGACAAATCTTATACTATCACGTGGGACACCCGCCATGCGCCGCGGCAGGTACTTACTCCATGGACCTGTCATTTGTAATTTCTCTCTGCAAATGCTATTGAAGCATTCTGACACTTTGCCTTCTGTCGCCTAGCTAGACCCTTGCCATTGTGTGCACGACTTGTGACTATCATCACTGTCTGACCAGGCATTGACGCCAAGTCAGCGGCAATATCACTAGGAAGCTTCCACGCATCATCTTATGGTATCAGAGGAGTGAGACCTCTCTCGCTGGGCTGCGTTGCAGAGTCGCAGCACCGGCAGTAGCAGTGAGAGTCACCGCCGCCGCCGTATCGTGGGACTTGTTGTAGCCGTTTTCAGTACAACATCATCACGCAATCCCCACCACCTCATCGGGTGAGCTACGACATTTACTAGCTCCAGGAGTAGCAGTATCGGGTGGCAGCAATAGCCGTATCTCGCTACCATCTTGTATAAAAAAATAAGAAAAACGAGTAGTAGCTCGAAGCAGTAGCTTGCGGCAGCAACTGCGAGCACTGGATGCACGTGGCGGCAATAGGTCGCAACAGCGGCGACATCAGCGGCCGCTAGCATCAACATCAACGCAATAGCAACAACATCGCAGCAATATGATTGCAACTACTTTAGCAACAGAAGCAACACCTGTGCAACGTTGCAGTTGTGCAAAAACTGCGTCGCACTGCATAGAAAGTGCGCAGCACTACGCAGGCCTACGTGGCACTACGAAGGCCTGCGTAGCCCCTCCGTAGCCGTGAGGAGGGGCCGACGAGGTCACCCCCACCGATCACGTGAAGCTCGCGTCACCTAAAAAAATAAAAAAAAATCAATGGCGTAAAACATGCCAGCATAAAAAATGCTAGCATTTTTTTGCTAGTGTAAAAAACGTTGATGTCATCATCGGTTGTGCTGACGTCAGCAATTTTGTGGTCAGAACGTCATCTTTTTTTAATGTTTCAACTCCTCGAGAAACGCTGTCAGTTTCTTCTTCGGAGTATTCTTTCCGTTCATCCCAATACTGAGTGCTGACGTGGCTCTGACTGGTGACAAGGTCAAAGGACCAATTGACCCCTCCTCCTCCTCCTCAGGGTTCCTCACCCCACGCTCGCACGCTATTGAGGACCTGCGGAGTTCGCAGGATGAGATACGTCGCCTACTGCAGTAGCAGACCATCGCCATCCGCACGCTCACTGATCTTCTTCAGAGTCTGTCCACGGCCCCACAGCAGACCTCCGGGGAGTTCGGCGGTGTCAGACCTTCTGCACAGAGTCAGCATCTACACCGAGGAGAGCGGCAGGACAGGACCCGCCACTTCTTGATCCTTTGGAGGGGGACCCTGACACGCAAGGTATGGATGATGACAAACCCTGAGAGGAAGATTTGGGTACTTCAGGAGCGTCTCCACCAGCTACAGACGCGTTCCATTTCCCTATTCCCGGAGATCCAATCCTTGCATGAGACCTACCTCGGCGAATTTCCTTGTCCCGGTGTCTTCACCATCCCTCGTCTTTCCCATCCTGTGGCTGCTCTCCCTACAGAGCGGCAACCTAAGGACTTCCAGACACCCTCCCACGATATGTCGGCGAGGACGGCTTTGACTGTTGGGAGACCATCTTCCACGTCTGGGCCACTTCAGAGGGAGTTTGGCCCTACTACCACAGTCAGTACCAGGCTACGGACTGTGCTCAGGTGCTGACAACGGCTCAGGCGATGCGCGGACTCCTTTGTGCCATGCCTTGCGAGACTGTTGTGGACTTTTGCCCCTTCCTTGGAGAGGGCGGCACATGCGCGGGTGCTGACCCACGTCGAAGCTTGGAGCTGGCATTGTCCCTGCGTGCTGCATAGACGCACGCCACCGGCACAGCTCACATCCGCGCCTTCCACTCCCTTTGTCAGTGACCTACCGAGCGCACAACCAATTACTGGCGGCGCACCATGCGCATCTACACGTGCCTAGGGACCTTAGGAGGTACACAGCTTTTGGCGCTTCGGGCACTCATGATCAGAGTTTGTCTTGAGCATACCGACATCTCCTCGTGGTATCGTGACGCCGCACTTGAGCCCTTCTCCACCTCCCTTTATCTTCTTCCTTGGGCGCATTAGCTTTTCCTCTAGGTGACTTCTGCCCGTGAGGCAGCCATCGCCCATTAAGAGAGTTCACTTGCTGCACCGGTGATCGCGTCACCATCGACGCCTCTCTTGTAGTTCCCTTCTCCATCCACTAGCACGCCCTCCTTTTCCCCTTCCACCCCGGCTACCCCAACACAGACGCATGGTGTGGCAGCAGCAGTAGAGGGGAAGAAGGGCAAAAAGAAGCGTGGCTTGGGCCAACAGCAGTCACAGAAGCAACAATCATCAGGCGGTAGCAGTGGACGTACTGTTCATTGCTACAACTGTGGAGGCATCCACCGCTACACCGAGTGCGAGCAGTTGCTTGACTGAGCATGGATCACTCACGGTCTTTAGGCTGCACACGCATAGCGGTCTACGTCGAGCAGCACAGCCTTTGGTCACGCCGTGACCACGACCGCAGCAGTTCCCGCTTCCCCATAGGCAAGCAACGGAGACTAAGGCTGCGTGACCGCACCATCGCCAAGCTCCGTCAACTCCTGGCGTTTCGCACTCACGGAGGTGCAAGTGTGTCGTCACAACCGGGTGGTTCACAGACTATTTTTTCATCTGTTCTCGTGTCTCGTGATGACTCGTGTGGGGGAGCACAACAGACATGTGATGATAGTGGGCCTGATAGTACATGTTTGATTTCTAAGTCTCACTTGTGTGCCCTTCATCGTTCTCCCTCCTCTGTTGCCAAGCGAATGTCTGTAGTAGAGTGTTCCATTACCCGTTGCACAGTGATATCCTTTAGTCGTGATTTGGGTGGTACTTGGATCATCGATTCCAGTGGCACTCACCACAAGACCTGTCGTCGTAGTGACTTTGTTGTTCTTGGTCCTGAGGAGTCTATTTGTTCCGTTCGCACAGGCTCTGGTCAGTCCTTGCCAGTTCAGGGTGTTGGGATGGTGTGCTTCGACGGTCCGTCTGGCCCCTTGTATCTTTCCAACGTGCTTTTTGTGCCTGACCTAGAGCTCAGCTTGCTCTCTATGCGTGCCTGCACTCTGATGGGACTCCATGTGGAGCACATTGTAGACTCCGTGACAGTGAATGCTCTTGATACTCACACTATTGTTCTTCGTGCCTATGTCGTGGATGATCTGTATCGTGTTCCTCGGATGTCTTCTTCTCCTTGCTCCCCTTCTCCTCCTGCTCGTACCTCACTAATCTTTAACTTTGATATTAAATATTTTTTGGTCGACTTTGTTCAACGAATATGCTTTTTGGTCGAATTTGTTTGGTGCCACCTGAATAATTTCTTTTGGATGTAAGTTATCGAAGTTATGCAGGGCCCCGGGTTCGTACTACTATCCTATCGTAGATCTTATTTCTTTCTCCGTTTGTGTGTAAAGCTATACTTTTCCCCTCATATTCCTACCTCATGTCTCACGTATTGAATGAAATCTCGAGTGTCAGGGCTGTCAGGACTGTCTTGACTGTCCGACACATCAGACCTAGTGCGATCTCGGATAGATTCCGGTCGCGCTGAGGTCCGATGACACGGTTAACCGCAACTGCCGGCGTCAAACTTGCTCGACGTCAAGTTTTAGGAACACCCTTTCTCTTTCGTTGAAAGTTAAGATGCCACCTACATAACTCTAAGAGGAAAATCCATGGTCCAAAGTAAATAACACTCAAATAGAAATTTGAAAAAATTGAAACTAAAGATCAGTAGGGTATGTTTGTCACTGGTGTCCTCTCTGTTGAGCACCAATGCCTTCTGCATCGACGTCTGTGTTATGTGGGCTTCGACATTGTTTCAAAGCTCATTAGGCAACAGTCTGCACTCGGTCTTGACGCAGCCTCTTTCGAGAAGTCGCCCAAGTCCGATTGTCTGTTTTGTGCTCAGGGTAAGATGCATCACTGCACCTTCCTCGACTCCCATTCTCGAGCCCTTTGTCCTCTCGAGCTGGTCCATTCAGATATTCTCAGTCCTCTCCTTGTCGAGTCTTTGTCCGATCGGGGCCAATATGTCCTGACCCTGACCGATGACTTCACCCGGATGCGGTGGGTCTATAGCCTGCGCCAGAAGAGTGATGCGGCCTAAGCGATTTGTGTTTGGCTAGTGATGGCTGAGCGTCAATCTTGCCACTCGCTACATACCTTTCGCTTGGACCGCGGCAGCAATTCTCTTGGCGAGATGGAAAGTTTCTTTGCCGAGCGTGGGGTTTTTCACCAGGTCTCTACTCTTGCCACTCCTCAGCAGAACGGTGTCTCTGAGCGATGAAACCGCACCATAGAGGATGTGGTTTGTGCTATGCGATCTGAATGCGGTCTCCCGTAATCCTTCGCCTTTGAGGGATTCGCCTACATGACGGGGGTGTGGAACCGCCTCTCACACAGTCCTCTTCCGGACCACGTTACACCGTACGAGCTCTGGCTTGGCCACTGTGCCGATCTGCGTCTTGCTCGTGTCTGGGGTTGAGTGGCTTCAGTGTGGTACACCGAGGGTTAGTAGGGGTCCAAGGTCTCTCCTCACGGTCGGTTGTTTGCCTTCGTCAGCATCTCCCTGCGGTTAAAGGCCTTGCGTTTTTGGGACCCCGCCCGTCGTCGCATTGTTGAGTCCCCCAAAGCCCTATTCTTTGAGTCTCTCACCTATCGCAAACTGACCTCGATTGTGTCGATGTCTTTCACACATGTTCCTACGTGTGAGGTTTCTCGATGGATGGGGGAGTCTGAGCCTACGAGCACCTCTCGTCCAACTGACGTGTTCATTTGAGACCCCTCCACTTCTCCGTCTCCGGCTCTTGATGACCCGGCGATCATCGTTATCGGCCCAGAGACCTCTCTCGACTAGCTTGTCTCCTCTTGTGCACCCTTGCACCCCACAGACACCCATGATGCTGTCCTTCTGTCCACCGGTACTCCTGTCTTCGTGACCTCAGCCCCCATCCATCGAGAAACCTCACACGTGATCTCCACGTGTGACACCTTTGCCCCGGTCAACCGCATGACCTCAGCTAGCACTCTGTTTGGTGTGGTGGCTTTGCATGACTGGGAACTACGCCTGTTCCCAGATTAATGGATGTGAACAATGCGTTCCTCTGCAGCTCTCTGGATTAGGAGATTTACATTGCCCAGCCACCAGGCTTTGAGGATGGTAACAAGGTCTGGCCCTTGCGCGATTCCTTGTACGGACTCAAGCAATCTCCTCGGTGCTGGAACCAGGAGATCACAGGCACTCTGACTCGTGCGGGATATGAGCAAGGTAGATCCCTTCTCTTTATCCAATCGGCGCCTAAGTGGTTCACTTCCATCCTGGTCTATGTGGGCGATATCCTGATCACGTCTCTCTCCATGGAGGCCGTGAAGGAGGCCAAGGCTGTCCTCTACACTGCCTATAGGATGAAGGACCTTGATCCTGTAGCGGTGTTTCTTGGCAATCGTACGAGAGCGCATATGCCGGACGCTTCCGTTGCATCAGGCCCAATACGCACGCGTTGTGGGGGAGCGCTTCAGTGGCCTCCTTGGCGCAGTACCCACGGCCTCCACACCTCTGGCACTGGATGAGCATGGTGCCTTAAAGAGGGAAGATCCCACACAGCTGGGGAAGACAGTGGATGTGACCTTGTACCTCCGCCTCATCGGATCTCGAATGTACCTGGTAACTACCACACGCCCCGACATTGGTTTTGCCGTCAACCCCCTTACACAGTTTTCGTAGGCTCCACGTACTAGAGCCCTCCAGGCAGCTGCGCGAGTGGTGTAGTACATGGTTTTCACGCCAAACCGTGGACTTTGCTTTCACTAGCAGTGCTCGGTGGTTCTTGACGGCTACGCCAACAACGATTGGGCCTGGAGCCAAAATGGACGCAGTCGCATCAGTTACGTGTTCCTGCTTGGTGGTACTGCTGTGACCTTGCGCAATGGGTTGCAGGGCTACATTGCACGTAGCTCAACGGAGGCAGAGTATGTTGTTGTGGGTTCAGGGGTTGCTGAGGCAATGTGGTTGGAGCGCCTGTTCCTTGAGCTGGGTTAGTGAGTGCCCGCCATTGTGCTTTGCTGTGACAACCAGAGTGCTCTTGCCATTGCGGCAAACTCTGGTATCTTTCATGCACGCACGAAGCACATGCACAGAGCATTACTTCGCGTGTGATCTGGTGGAGGGACACGCGATCTTTGTCATATAAGTCGGCACTGACATGCAACGTGCTAACTTCTGAACGGAGGCACTAGCGCACGGGAAGTTTCTGGTGGCCATCTGTTCCGTTGGGCTTTTCCCCTTACCTGAGAGTGGTTGAGTGCGGGGTGTGTCTGTGCCTGTGTCATGACTATTTCTGCACTCGTCGTTGTACTCGTTTCACTGCTGCATGTGTATGGACATGCGAACCATCGGATCATAGGGGAGTGTTGTAATTTGTGACGTTCCTATCCACCTGTACAGTTTATTGTGACCACTCGGACGTGTCCATGCTCGTGTAGATCCTTGATGTGGACCCAGGTGGCACCAAGGTGTCGTCTGGCGGTGGATTACCTGCTCGGAGCTGATCGACAGTTGCCCCAGAGTCGTGGATGATGTCTACGACCTTCTGCAGTTTTTCTGCAGCTTGTAGGAGTTCATCGATGGACTGGTCGTGGGCCCGATTTGCATGTTTTTGCATTGTTTGTCCACCGTTTGTTGCTGGATGCATGCATGTGACTAGTCGTAGCGTCTGGCTTGAGATTTTGCACGTGTAGGTTCAGACGGCGTAGCTTTATGACTTGTCTACGCTGAGTTGCGACAAAGACAATGGTTTTCGGTCGGTTTTAGGACAGATTTCGCACTGCTGCGTGCGACACCCGCCATGCGTCGCGAAAGGTACTTATGCCATGGACCTGTCATTTGTTGTTTTTCTCTGCAAATGCTGTTGAATTATTCTGACACTTTGCCTTGTGTCACCTAGCCAGACCCTTGCCATTGTGTGCACGACATGTGACTGTCGTCACCGTCTGACGGAGCACAGACACCAAGTCAGCGACAGTTATGCTAGGAAGCTTCCACGCATGTTCTTACCTAGTTCTCATTTGTCTCAAAAAAGATATCAGAATACGTGCACATAAGAGAGGCATACTTCGCAACCTTCATTTCGATGATTCAAATGAGACTAAAAAACCATCTCCAGTTTTTAACATAAAGTAAATGGAAATTTTCACACAGGCTTTCGAGTATTGATGAAACTGCGTCATACATGTTCCTCATGAACCTTTGAGTCCTCCAAATTCTTTTGGAGCTTCTTGGTTTTACTTTGTGTTGTGAGGAATCATATGGGAAAAACATTTCATATGCATTAATGTAACACAAGTTTGTGTATGTGTCATTTTGCTCACTCAATTGGTACATGTGCCCCTGAAATTTGTGAACATTTCAATAAATAAGATGTTGGGGCAATCACCAAATTGCCTCATTCTATGCTTTCTCAGAATTTCTCCAGATATGTCTGGAACTAAATTACTTCTTTCGTCACAAAGATGATGAGAGGATGTACAGGTATTGTAACGTACCAGATGTAAACGAGTCCCTAATCTTCCGAGTGGGAATTTTTGAAGTTACACAAATGGGCCACTGTGAATCAAGACTTCGATTTTCACTCCAACGGTCAAGGGCAATATGGCTAATTGCCCTCGCACTCCACCAAACATTCCTGAATCTTCAGAAAACTATGACCACTTTGAAGAATCCACGACAGAAGGAACATGACCTTGTGGTGAGCTTCTTGACGCATTAAGACATGTCATGATTTACAAAGATGTGTCTTGCATCTTAACCATCGATCCTCAAAGCCCCCCGACTTCTCGGCAGAGCTTCTTGAATGCGACCACTCACAACGCGACTCCACACACGTCGCTCAACAATCGACCCAACGACCCAGACTAGGCCTCATTCATAACTCGACACTTGTACATAAATGTTCAATCATTTCGCCACTTGTCGTCAAATTGCACTTACCGTTGATTGTAAATTGCTCAAGTGTCAAAGAATCTACGTCGTGTTCTGCCTCGCAACTTCTACCTGTTCACCTTTTATGCTCCATTCAGCATAACATTTAGTATCAGAGCGCATCGTTGTCAAAGAGGCATTTGACTACTTTACCCATCTAGAGAAATACCTCGTACAAGCCATAAGCGCATCTCACACGACAAGACTGCGAAAACCTCACGACTACGACGTGAAATGAGCAAGTGCATCCGACGGCCAATAGCGGGTCTTCGATTACGAATTTGGTGATTTGCCCGGCCCTTCCTAAACCATTTGATGTGGAAAATCCTAAAGTGTTTGACGGTTTGGATGTGGATGACGAGTTTGGAGGTGTACTTCACCGCTCCTAGGGTCAACGACGAAGAAAACAAGATTGACCTCGCGGCCGCGCTTTTGTGTGGCACGATGCTAAGTTGGTGGTCTGATCTAAAGGCCATTCATCGGTAGCCGGTGACCGACATGACCACATCAACGGCAAATAGCACCCCTCTCATATCGCCGACCACACGCGTTTAATCCTTGCAGCAGATCAACTCGCAATGGTAAGACACGCTGTCGCCACCAACCGACTGGAACGAATTCTTGCGCACGATGCTCTCACAATTTGGACGGCTGAACTAGAAGTCTGACGCACGGTACAAGCTCTAGTTTCTCTCTCAGCAAACTAGCTTGGCAGAGTATGCGCGAAGATTCCGAAAGATCATCCCTGTTGCGCATATGGCCCCCGACGACAACGAGTGCCTCTGTTTTCACACCAATGGTCTCAAATGGGACATCCAACGAGCAATCACCATTTTTGACATTTAAAACGACTTCCCGCGGATGACCGCAACAGTAGAAAGATCCGACAACGCTGACTTCAATACTTGGATCGATGAATCTTATGACTGGCAACCTCCCAATCACAATAATTGTGGGCGCGGAAAAAGCTAGCCGAAGGACTCCTCGACTCCAATGGAAGTGGACGGCGTCGTCTAGTGAAAAATGTGCACCGGCTACAACTGCGAACAAGTTGGGCACATTGCTCTGAACTGCCAAAGCTAGTAACATGCCGAAAGGGGGGAAGTTGCAGAAAAGTGAGTCGGGAAACGACAAAGGGCAAGAGTGAAATGAGTGACCCTCATTCGTGAGGAGCCATCTATGCCGAACGATCGTCCATCTGAATGGCCTATGACATTGTAGAGGGTTTCTTAGATCACAAAGTTTGACGGAGGTACGAGGATGACCAACCGGCGATATTGCTAAAAGTTGGTACCCTATTATCGGCAACGATTCACTCGCTAGGTGGTCGTTTCTCAGAACAATGAACTCTGCCGCAGCTACTTGAAGAATGTCACAACCCATGTCTAGGTTGACATTTTGGAGAAGACAAGATGCTAAAGAAGCTGACAAAAAACTGCTTGTGGGACAAGATGGAGCGTGGCAAAACTTACAACACGTGTCAGCGGCAAAAATCTGGTTGCACACGGCCACCCCGACTCCATTAACTGCTCCCCATTCTGACAGAACCGTGGAACGACATCTCCATTGACTTTGTCATTGGACTACCAGTCACACCCGAGGGATATGGAGCAATCCTCGTGGCCGTCGAGAGGTTTTCCAAAATGTCTCAATTTGTTTCGACTATGACCTTCTTCACCACCAAAGGAACAACGCGGCTCTTTTTCAACAACATCATGCGGCTACACAGTGTGCCGAGAACCATCAAGAGCGATAGGAACGATCGATTAACCAGCCGATTTTGGCGCGAATTGATGATTGGCCATGACAGCCGGATCTAGCTTTCAACGGTGTTCCATCCTCAAACCGAAGGCCAAACTGAGCGGACCAACCAAAAGCTCAAACAATTTATGCCAACATTATGCGGACCCCATGGGACAGATTCGGCACAAAAACTCCAATCA
Source organism: Penium margaritaceum (assembly GCA_023375785.1). NCBI lineage: Eukaryota > Viridiplantae > Streptophyta > Zygnematophyceae > Desmidiales > Peniaceae > Penium > Penium margaritaceum. The sequence continues at coordinate 210,983 of SZWC01001188.1, read as the reverse complement.
GCCAAAAATGCGTATTATTTGATGATGTCCAACGCAACGGGTCCATCTGTGTCTGAAGTGGTGGATAGCAAACCCCCCGACACACCAGAAGGACTAGAAAGCCAGAACAACATTCCTACAGTCAAACACCCAGATTTCTCCACCAATTGGGATGAAACAAGACTGACGCTTGCAAAGACACAAGCAGCGATGAAACAAGTTGCCAACCAACATTGCAAAGACGATGTTTTTGCCGCTAGCGGAAAATTTCTTCTCAGCTCAACTAACATCAAACTTTGCAGAGCCGAGTGTTTGAAGCTCAAACCGCGCTGGTTGCTTTTCGTTTATGTGTAAGTCTCTACCTGGTGACCTCTGGCCTTGCTGCACACCCACAACACCTGTGCAAGTGATTGACCAGAGAAGAGACTACACTCCGAGCTGGACCCTTCCGTCGGCGTATTCCCTCACCGGGTAACCCGCTTCAGTGAAGAAATCAGCAAGCAACTCCATGTTAGCATCCTCACCTCGCAAGCATGCTTACAATGTTCTTGATGTGCCTGGTTAGGGTGGATACAATTGGGTCATTGGCCCAGGATAGTTTTGTCTAGTGTTTAGGAAAATACCCAAGTTGTTCATGGGTGGTCTTGGAAAAAACCCACGAGCAAGTGGTGGTTTAAACCACGAGCTTGCTTGGGAGCAAGCAAAAGCGAGCTCGCTGTTAGCTCGATCGACCCCGACGGGCAGCACTACAATGGCCCGTGACTCCTTGCTTCTCTTCGTTCCTTGTTGACGTAACCAACCTCTCGCTGTTCTACGCGCCATGGCAGTCAACCTCTCTTGGTTAACTGTTGTAATCTCTTGCTCTCTTGCATCCATGCTTTTTGGTGTTATCTACTGGTATCAGAGTTGACAGTGTGAACCGCCCGCTAGCCACGACCCTACCTATCACGCGGCCGTTCCGCACTCGCCACTCTTCCCATTTATTGTGCAGTCGTTGTGGCGTGCGCATCTCCATGTGCCGCACTAGAGCTGTGAGCATTACACCTGCTCTCTACGACCTCTCGCAGTGACATTCTCGGCCAGGCGAGACCCGCGCATGCACTCACGTTCATGAGTGAACCCGCGACCCTTACTACAATGCCGCGGATGTTCGCAACACCTCCTCGGCTCCTCGGCAGCTGCGCCCGCGAGAGCTCTTGTCAGTAGTTGTATGTACAACTGCTTAAGCCTCGGCACACCCACAGCAGCACCGCTCATCACGGCTACGCTATCTCCTCGTGGCCAACACACCTAAGCTTCGCCCAACACTCATCCGCTTCAGTCATAGCAGCAGCAGTGGTGATAGGAGATGCACCCCGCAGCTGCACCCCAGCCTCGGTCGCGACCGTTGCCTCGGTCGTCCACCGCCACAACCCACAAGACAGTGCCACATTGGTGGCATAGCCCGGCACGCTGGCATCCCACGATGCCTCTGGCTCCCTGCCGCTTGGCCAGTACTACGAGGGACGTGCAGCACACCACCACTCGTGCTTGTGCTCTTGTTCATGTTGTGGTGGGGAGGGTCACACCGCCACCGGCTCTCCACTGTCTCAACCCGAGGGAAAAACAGATCACTCTTCAGTAAGCGTCTCCCCCCTGGGTTCCCCTGCCGTGGATCAGCCACCACCTGGCAGCACTGCTGAGCCCATCTCCCTTTCTCACCTTTATGCAGCATTTTTGGAGGACACCAGTGCCCTCTCATCCACGCTCACGCACGCAACCGTTGTGGTGATAGATGCCACAACAGCGGCCGCCGCTACATTTACAACAGCAGCACAAGCCGCCCGTGCTCCGGCCGCTACATCCGTTGGCAGGGCCACTGCAGCCTACACTGAGGTAGCAGTGGTCGCTAGTCCCATTGCCGCAGCCACAGCACATCTAGGCACGCAGATCTCTGCAGCCGCGGCATCCGTTGCTTCAGCTACAACATTTATAGTATCTGCCATCGCCACTATCGTGTCTTCCATCCGCACCTCAACTGCGACTGCCGTGACGTCTGTAACTTCTTCCTCGTTAGCCATCTCCAGCATTGCCACCACTCTTGTCTCTCTTGCAATAGTCGTTACCACACTGGGTGCTGCTTGTGTCACAGGCCTTCTCACCCTTGCCGTTCTTGTTGTTGCGATAGTGTCCACCTTGGTTGCAGCCTCCACTACCACTGTACCTCCATTCCTCTCCTTTTTGCGCACTGTGTCCCCGTCCGCAGCCTTGTGAGTTGCCTCTCTGCTTGCCCTCTTACTACCTGTCTGGCGTCTCTTCTCCCTCTATGGTGGCTTGTCGTTTCTGCCTTGGGGTGGGTTGTTCTGCAGCACCTAACTTACGTGCAGAAGACAAACCCATTTTTTCCACTCCCACTGGGGTAGGGGAAATTTGTCCGGCAGGGTCCCACAGTCATCACCATGCCTGGTGGCGATGAGTCAGTCATTGCTGCACTACAGTGTCAACTAAACCTCGCTCGCAAGGCTCAGCATGAGGCAGATGATCGCCTCAAAGTCGCAAATGACAATCGTGCCACCTTTGCTGATGAAGTCATTGCCATCGTGCTTAAGCGTCTTCCCGCTGCCTCTATCTCCCCTACTGGCTCTCTTGCTGGTGCCTCCTCTTCTCAGTCCACTTAGAGCACCGCTGCCGTCTCACCTGCCAATGGCACCCCTGTTGCCGCTTCCGCCGCTCTCACATGTCAGCATGAATTTTTCTCCCAACCTCCTAGCCTGGCTGCTGCGCTTGCCTTCTCCTCTTGGAAGACGAGCTTGAGCGCCAGGACTCAGGGAGAGCGCCTGTTGGAATACTATTTTCCCGTAGTAGTGCGGATTATGCCTGTCCCTGATGAGTCTGCCCGTGCAGTCCGTGCCCTCATTACTGCTGTGCCCGAAGCACTTGTCGATGATGTTGGCACATATAATGTTGACCTTGCCGCTCAGCGGCTTGTTGACCACGTTGGTGCATACACGATGTTGCACCGCCCCACCACCGTCACCGGCCAGGCTGCCCAAAGCGCACTTACCGTGCGATTCAACAGGCTCCTTATGCGTGTGGATGAATCAACGGATGCGTACTGGGCGCGCAAGCTTAAATTGCTCCATGAGCTTGGTGATGCTGCACTAGTGCAGCTTTCATTAGTGTTGACTATGGTCAAAAGGTTAATTCCCGAGCTGTCTGATCTCCTTTACAACGAGCTGAGATGTGCTGCAGCACCTCGTGTCTCAGCCTATGCCTCCAAACTCCCCACCTGGTGCCGGCGCTCTCTGGGACTTCACCGCTGAGCGCCTGGCTGCCTGGTGGACAAGCTTGAAGAAAAAGCGTCTCCATCGTTCCGCTGTCGCTGGGGTGGCAATTGTCACCACAGCCTCCTCATCCTCTTCCTCCTCCTCTTCCTCCAGTGCTGCCTTCATCTCCACGTCCTCTTCCATGGCTACAGCCCTTGCCTCTCAGGGCCGTGGGCGCGGCCAGGGAAAGGGCCGCGGCAAGGGGAAGCCCGCTGACGCCGTCTCCTCTCGTGTTCCCGGTGAGGTGGTGTGTTGGAACTGCGGGTCTTCCGAGCACTCTACTCAGAAGTGCCCGGCACCACCTGATGACCTGCGCCTTACACGCACCATGCGCGATCCAGCGGCTCCGCCTCCTCTTCCATGGCCAGCTCCACCTTCAGCTCTAGCTCCAATCCGTCATCTTGGTCGGCGCATTCCTCCTCTACTCAAGCTAATTCCACTACTGGTGTCCTCTGTGCACCTCCATCGGCGCCATGTCCCTGGGTTTGGCCACCGTCGTATGGCGTACCCGTCTACACCGGACTCCCCTGTCCGGCCTACTTCGCTCCTCCGTGGCTCCCTTCTCCCTCAGGATCCTCTGCTCCGTCGTCAGCGCCGTCCGTCGACGGTGAGCGCCAGCTGGAGTAGTCCCTTTTGCACTGTCTCCACCTTCGCAATCACGGAGGTGAGAGTGTGACTGCTTTGGCCAAAGGTCCCTCATGTCAGACTGACACTGTTCTCCGTGGGGACCCCCCTGGTCACGTCCTTGAGTCTCCGTTTGCGTCTGTTCTGTGGATCGAGCATTGGCAGTCCTTCGTTCATCCGCGTCGTCTTGCAGCATATGCCTTGTCCTCCCCCCCTGTCAGTACTATTGCCATGTGTGGTGTCCTTCCTCGTGCTCGTGTTGCAGGTGGCTTCTGGGTCCTTGACTCTGGAGCCACCCACCACATGACCTCTGATCGTGCTTACTTTGTCTCGTTGGGTCCTGTCAGTCCTGTTCGCTTTGTGTACACCGGGCGAGGCCAGTTGCTCCCCGTTCACGTGTGGGTGTTGTCCGCTTTGTTGGGCCCAGTGGTGTGCTGCTCTTGCCTGGCGTTCTGTACGTATCCTCCTTGGAGCTCAGTCTGCTGTCAGTGACCTCCCTAGATGATCAGGACATGGATTTCCGCCAGTCAGGGTGTGGGCATTGTTCATCTCTGTCTTGCTGGTTGTGTTGTCCTCGAGGGTGTTAATTGTGATAAGCTTTACCGTGTGTCCTTGGTTGTCCCCTCTGACTCCTCTGTTGGATCCTCTCTTGTCCATGTTCCTCCCTCTCTCTCCCCTGACTATGTTCAACTCTTGCATCGTCACCTTGGCCATGTGCACACTGATGCGGTCACCAGCATGCTTCGCCTTTAGCCGCCTCTTGGCCTATCTCCGTCCACTTTCCCGCCGCATTGCCCCTCTGACTGTCTAGACTCTGCAGAGGGGAAAATGCATCGCTCTCCATTTGCCTCCTCTGATTCCCAGTCGTCACACCCCCTTGATCTGGTCCACGCTAACATCATGGGTCTCCTTCCCGATGACTTCCTTGGGGGTGTGGGGCGGTATGTCCTGTGTTTGACGGATGATTTCTCTTGTTTTTGTTGGATTTTCACCCTTTGTCAGAAGAGCGATGTGTGTTTGGTTCCCGAGTCCTAGCTTCTCCAGGCTAAACAGTCGTGTAAGCGGTCTTTTCATGTCTTTCGTAGTGTCCGTGGTGGTGAATTCCTCGGTCCCACCGCACCATTCCTCGAGTCCAGGGGTGTGTGCCTAGAGACATCCTCTCCCTACACACCCCAAGAGAACGGGGTCTCTAAATATTGGAATCGGACTCTTGCCGATGGTGTTCGTACCCTCTTGTCTGAGTCCGGTCTTCCCCCTCTCTTTGCCTTCGAGGCGATGAGTTACATGACTTGGGTCTGGAACCGTGTACCCCACGGTCCCCTTCCTCACATGGTCACCCCTTTTGAGCGTCTGTACGGTACTCATGTTGACCTCCATCGCGCTTGTCTGGGGTAGCATTGCGTCCGTCTGGCTCCCCAAGGACCTTCGCGAGGGCAAAATCTCCTTGCGTGGGTGCCTTTGTTCCTTTATGGGTGTTTTTGCTGAGTCCAGGGTGTGGCACTTCTGGGATCCGAAGCTCCAGCGGGTTGTCGATTCAAGTGACGCCCTGTTCTTTGAGTCTCTCTTTCTTCATGATCTGCATCGTCCGTCTCCCTCTCCTACCCTGTTCCCGCTCTCTTGGTTGCGGGGGGAGGTCGGTCTTGCTCTCTCTCTCTCTCTCTCTCTCTCTCTCT
>SZWC01001188.1:183467-200553 GCA_023375785.1 Penium margaritaceum | reverse complement strand
TACTCCTACTGTCAAACTTTGACTCACACGGTCGCTGGACATGGAGAACGACGTCCGTCCGAATGGCCCCGCACATCAGGGATGGGGTACTCCCGTAGCGGACCCTGTGGCGGCACATCGGGCATGGGTCGCATTGAAGGAGCGGTGGGACCGCAATGTTACACGCCACCGACAGTTAGGATATGAACAACCACCATGGGCCCGAGCTCCTGTGACTCCAGAGCACATGGCTTGGAACTTGGGAGTGCCCATGCCTAGTAGTAGGCTGCCCAATTGTCCCGAGCCATGGGTGCTGTGGACATGGACCGAGACACCGAGTCCGTAGTGGGAATTCGATGATGAAAGTACGGGCATTTGAGTTTTACTGCAATGACAATCCTGGGTATGCGAGTATTATTTCACTGACATGTACGGGCATCTGAGGGTTATTTGTCAGACATTTATGGATATGCGAGTATTATCTCAGTGAAAACAATGGGCATCCGAGGTTTATTGTGTTCACAATTGAGGGTATGCGCGTATTATGCAAGTGAAATGAATGTGCTTCTCATGTTTACATCATTGACAAATATGGGTATGTGAGTATTATCTCAGTGACATATATGGGCTGTCATGGTCCATTGCATTGTCATTTCAGGGTATGTGATTATTTTTTCAATAACATGTATGGGCACCCAGGATATATTCATTGCACAACTTTGGGTATGGGGGATTTTTCCTTCTGCCAAAAATGGACACGTTGTGTTTATGTGCATCACATTACCAGGCACAAAAGGAATTTGACATTGCCATCTATGGGCACGTCGAAAATATTTCTTGGATCACTATGGGCACCACAGTCTTGTTCGTCTGGATAGTCTGGGCATGGTAGCAATATTCATGGCCCATTTTTGGGCATTGTTGAACGCTTTCACTGAAAACTTTGGGCATGCATGTAATAATGCAGGAAGTACTACCCAGTCCACTCTGGATCTAACCCCTTTGGATCCAGTACACTGCACAGCCATAGGGTTTGGCACAAGTTGCATCCACATCCCTCACGTCCTTCACATCCCAATGCATCACAGAATATGTCCTCATCGTCATCAACAGAGTCGATGTTGTCGTCTCCTCCCTTGTATAAGACTTCTTCCACAAGACTCTCCTCTCCCTCTGCTATAGTAGTGTAGGCATCCACTTGACATGCGTCCTTGTGTGTACCTCTACACTGGCACATGCCTACGTATCTTGTTCTTGTTGGCGGCCACAAGTAGGAGAGCAGTTCCTGACACACCAATGTTGCACCAACTCCCATGAGGAAGATGATCGTCACATCGTCTTGGTCACAAGTACTCATGTTTGTGATTCCTCCAAACTTTTCACGCAAAGAGAATGAAATGAAGGTGTGAAGAGTCCATATGTACACTTGCTTTCTCGGTGGTGCATTCAGTTCAACATGTTTTTAGCACATCAGTGTTCATTACAATTTGTACAGAACTGCACTAGTGGATTAAAACAGATGCATACATGGACAACGCAGAAATCATACTTGTGATTAGTGGTTGTGACTTATCGTAAGGGAGGAGTGTGTATGGGCTCATTTCAAGATGGGGAGGGAGGAGTACAGGACCGCAGGCATTTGTCATGAAAATGCTTTCTGCAATGGACTTGCTCAGAACTACTGTTCAACTTACACCACAGCTGAAACCTACACTACCACAGGAGTGCAATGATGGGCCACATGTAATCTGGCATGCACCTCCTCTTCTACAACTGGAAGTTGTTGACTTCTACAAAGCACACACAAGGAATGAACACAAAGTTAGAATTCCTGAATGATGTCTAAGTAAGTCTTCAAATGAAGTAAATGGCAGAAACATCAAGCTCACCCGCACTCACCAAAGGCCAAAGGAGCCGTTGATGCTGTCAACTTCAGCATGGAATGCCATCCAGGCCTCCACACGATCCTCGGCTTCGTGGTGGCCTACGACTTCTTCGTCACTGGACACAGAGACAAGGTCGACGTCCTCCTGCCCCCCATCCCCCCCTCCTCATCCTCTCCCCTCACCTCCCCTTCCTCTTCCTCTTCCCCCCCCCTCATCGTCCTCCCCCTCTTCAAGGGAGTCCTCCTCCTCCTCGTCCTTGTCCTCCTCCTCTGACTCTGCCTCATCTTCGGCAAAGGGTGCATCTTCAGCTTCATCCCCTGAGTAGCCCATGACGTCAACGCTACTCTTGCAGGAGGCCCTCATGCGTCTCTCAGCTTCCAACTCGGAGACGATTGCTGCCGCCATCGCCTCGGGGCTTGGGGCCGCCATGTTAGGGCATGTCCGCCGGACATGCCCCTGCTTCCCATAGCGTGCACAGATGCGCTATTTCTTGATCTTAGCATACCTGTCTAGGCGCACGGTGGCTGGCCGCACGCGCCCACGACTTGGGCCAGGCTACGTCCACTTGGGCTCTGCAGGCTTGATGTGGCGCACCTTTGGCAGTGGGAAGGGGGCATTGTAGGTCCGCTTGTAGCTCAGGTTCAGGTAGCTGAGGTCAACGTACGAGACAGGGTTCAGCGCGTTCTCCAGCAGTAGGCTGCACGCGTGCAGGCACGGCACCCCATACTCCCGCCATCACCCGCACGAACAATCCTTCGTTGTCAGGTTCACGTCTCGTGGAGTGCCATTGAGCCGCGTGGTTGTGCCCATGTGCCATGGTCCCGTCTCGTCGCCATCCAGATCCAGTGAGTACTCCCTACTGCAGTCGCAATTTTTCTTCAGCTTGAGGTAGAGCACTGGCGCGACGTTGTCCTCAGCGTCCTGTGCCAACCTGCGGCAAATGTGCCACAATCGCTGCACGGACACGTGCAGGTTCACGGAACACAAGAATGGATACATCTTCCGCAGCTCCACCAGCTTACCATTCAGAGACTCCATGGCGTTACTAGTGGTATGTCCATCGCGGGAAACTGGGCAGAAGAGCCTGCTCCAGCGCTCCTTCGGGATACCGGGCTCTCCATTGCTGCCCAGCACGTAATCCACTGCTCTTGGCACTTGGCGCTGCATCTCTGCGAGACATGCATCCCACTCCTCCTGCGTCGTGGCGTGTGCCAGGTTCCGGAACAGTGTGCCAGACCTGCCCTGGCACTTGGACTGCACGTTGCGCATGAGATGTCACGCGTAGTACGTGTGAGTTGCCCTGGGCAGCTTTGCCTCAACAGCGTTCGCCAGTCCCTTCTCCCGGTCAGAAATGACTGTTGTTTCGTGTTGTGCAGCCGTCGGGTATGCTGCTGCCACCAACTCACAGAACCAGCTCCAGTTGCGCTCATCTTCCCCTGACACCAGGGCATATGCAGCGGACATGTCGTTGTCATCTGCATCAAAGAATTGCACGATTAGTAGTACCTGTTTGTGGCCGTTTTTGAGGTGTGTGCCATCCATGACAAGGACCCTCCTGGTGTACTCAAAGCCTTGCCTACAGGCACCGGGTGCGATGAACACTCGGTCGAAGGCGCCCGTGACATGGTGTTTCTCAGCTTTGGCGATAGCTAGCGGGTCAACCCTGAGCACCTAAAAAAAAAACCATATTCGACCTCTTCATTCACTGAACTATCACATTCCTGCAACCCTAAACACTGGGGAACACTCAACGAAGGCAGGCTAACTTACCTCCTCCACGTAACCTGGGAACATGCTCCACGACTCCGACTTTTTGCTGTACATCTTCTCCAAAAAAATCTTCTTCGCACGGTAGAGGGTGGTGTATGGGACCTTCGTGTTGGCCACTTTGATCACGACTGCTTGCAGCGCCTTTGGCTTCACCGACGGGTCCCTCGCGATGGTGCTCTCAATGTGCCGTGCCACCCACCTCATCGAACGCACGGGGTTACCCCGGCCGAGGCTAGGGTCACAAAGATGGACATCCACGAACAAGGTGATGTTGACTACTCCGGACTTCTTGCTGTATCCGGCACGAACGATCCACGCGCAGTTTTTTGTTGCAAACTGCTTGCACCGCGACACAAATTGAGTGGGGTCGCTTTTCAACCACCTCAGCGCCATGCGGTTATGTACCGCATACTCTTCCACTGCGGCTTTGCATGTGGCCATGTTCTCGAATGTTGAGCCACCTGGGAAGTCCACCGCAGCCTTCCGCTTCTTCGGGGTAGCACGTGGGGTGGGGTCAGAGATGCGGGCGGGGGCAGCCTTCGCCTTGGCGTCGGCTGCCTTTGCCTCATCATCAGAACCGACAGGCCTGCCCTTGGTAGAGTGCACACGTCCGCCTACACGATACATCCTGAGGGTACCCTCAGCTTCAAAACGTGGGGCCCCGTTGACTGCAACTGCCGGTGAATCGTCGTTGTCGGCACTTGGTGTCTGCTGCGTCAAGCACGCATCATCTGTGGCGTCATCGTCGCTGTCGTCCGGCGGGTACCAGGATGATGTTACAGCCCTGCCACCTCTTTGGTGCGTGGTCCCGCCATCGAGCAACTCCATGGGCATCTTGTTAATTAAACCGAGCTCAAAAGAACTTGGATACCCATAGTCGTCTGGCATGCATCGTCTACGAGGCTGCCGTGGGCACGACCAACATCATCGACGCTTCAATGTACCACAATGCAATGCACGGCCAGAACCCTGTTGATTTTTGCGCATCTCTCATTATTCTCTGTCGTGTCCTCCCGGCTTGTGTACATCGGCGTACAGATGACTGACGGTGAGACTCAACGCTCATGGAGTGTCGTCCGGTGGAGCCGACGCACGTTGAGGTCTACTCGCAGTTTGCTGGAGCCTCCTCTCTCCGGCGGTGTGCTCAGCTCCATTGGCAGGCCTCCTCGGTGGAGTTGCCGTCTGCATGCGCCCAGCGCGTCCCATCGCGTCTGCGTCGTCATGCTCTGCCTAGGGTCCATGTTGCATGTTGCATGGCCCTGTTCGGCATCATGGACCATCGTAGGCACTGCCTCGGTTTGGGCAGCCATAACTCCTTGCTACCTTTTTTTCTAGTTGTTTCTGACCGCACGACTGTTTTTGCAGCGTCGGTATTATGATATTGTCCAGTTTTTAGGCAAAACGGACGACGCCCGGGTTTTGGGCTGCCGGGCGTCTAGCAGGGCTGACCGAGAAAACCCTGCCTGCCAGAATATAGGTGTAGCACTATTTTCTGATTGGCTGGTTAGCTGAGTAACAACTTTTACACTAGTGGGGGGGCCTAGAACTTGGAGGGGTCTCCCATTGTTGCTCATTCTTCATTCCTAACTAGTTACTTTCAGTTTTCAGCTGCTTTATGGCGCTAACTCTGGCGCGCGCGTTTCTGAGTAACAAACCCAGAGCTTCCAGACTTAGACTCTAGAGCAGCAGACTGAGGGGGCAGCTGACTTAAGCAACGAGCGTGGAAGCCCGCACGCTGCATCAACAACGCTGCTGCCCCAACCTGCTGNAGTTACTTTCAGTTTTCAGCTGCTTTATGGCGCTAACTCTGGCGCGCGCGTTTCTGAGTAACAAACCCAGAGCTTCCAGACTTAGACTCTAGAGCAGCAGACTGAGGGGGCAGCTGACTTAAGCAACGAGCGTGGAAGCCCGCATGCTGCATCAACAACGCTGCTGCCCAAACCTGCTACCTAGGTTTTCTAGCTTGGTATCAGAGCCAGAGCGTAGCAGTAGCAGCAGAAGACTGGCGAACAGGTGCCAGACAATGCCGGCGGACCCCCATACGCGCCAGTGCAGGGGAAATGCTGTTGGATTTTTTCCGGCAGCATTGACCCGCCTGGTGTCGGCGTCAGATTTTTTCTCACGGCCACTGGGCAAGGGGAAATGCTGCCGAAGTTTTTCGGCAGCACTGACCCCCACTCGTGACGTGAGGAGGTGAACGGCAGGCGGCGTCTGATATCTGCGGGCGACGACGTAAGCTGCAACGTCACCCAGGTGCAATGACTGGCACCAGCGGCAGCCGCAGGCAATGGCAGCGAGCAGTTGCAAGAGCAGCCAGCAGCAGCTGCGTGTAGTAGTAGCAACAGGCAGAAGCAACAGCTTGCAGTAGCCCGCAGCAGCAGCAGCAGCTTGCAGCAGCAGCAACAGCACCAGCAGCGTACAGCAACAGCCCGTAGTGGTAGCAAGCAGCAGCCGTAGCACGTAACAGCTGCAGCAGCGTGCAGCAGCAGTAGTGAGCTGCAGCAGCTGCTGTAGCGAGCTACAGCAGCAGCCAGCTAAAGCAGCAGTAGCAGTGAGCAGTGGCTGGCAGGTGCCATCTGCGACTGTTGCTGCTCGTAGCGAGCGAGCAGCGAGCAGCAGCCCACTGCTACTAGCAAGCAGCAGCTCGCTGCTGCCAAGCGAGCAGCAGCACGCTGCTCGTAGCAGACAGCAGGCTGCTACCCACCGTGATAGGAAAAAACAAAACAAAGAAAATCCCCCACCCCCGCAGCTTACTAAAGCAGCCCACAGCAGCAACGAGTAGCAGCTGTAGCACGTAGCAGCTACAGCAGAGCCCATCAACAGTAGCAAGCTGCAGTAGCCACAATAGCCGCAAGAGCTTGCAGCAACAATAGTTGCAGCTGCAACTGCAATAACAACAGCAATAGTAGTAGCTGCAGTAGCAACAACAACAGTAGTAGTAGTAGCAGCAGTAGTAGCAGCAAACAACAGCAGCAACAGCAACAGCAGTAGCAGCAACAACAATTGTAGCAGCAGCAGCGGTTGCAGCAGCATCAACAGCAGTAGCAGCAACGACCCCAACAACTGTTGCTACTGACATCAGCACCCCTCTGTTGACGTCATTGCTGACGTCACTACTGACATCATCAACAAAAAAAGGGGGGAAAGAAAGGAAAGGGGGAAGACCAAAGGGGTGGGTAGAATCCTCATCGCCCCAAGCCACTACTCACATCAGCAACACAAAGACAAAAAAAAAGGAAACACAAGGGACATCAAACCATGGCTCGTAGCCCAGGAGAGGAGGGGTCCTCCTCTGTTGGGGGGACCCCTACCACCCCTTTTATGCAACGACTCCAGCAGCAGCAACAGCCACCGCCGTCGCCGCCGTCGTAACACCAGTAGTAGTAGCAGCAGCAGCAGTAGCAGGAACAACAGCCGCTGCCGCTGCCATCGTAGTAGCAGCAGCAGCAGCAACAACAACAACAGTAACAGCTGTAGCAGCAGTAGTAGCAGCAGCAACAGCAGCAGCAGCAACAGCAGCAGCACCATCACACTGGTGTTGTTAGCGGCAACCCTGATCCCCTCGTCGGTCTTGAGCAACAGCTTGCGGCCTTTACGCAGCAGCTGGCAGAGCTGCAGCCAGTAGCCTCCCAGACTACCACCAGTGCGCCGCCGCCATTTGTCCCTCCAGGGCACGCCAACCCAGTTGTCTCTGTAGCCACATACTACCTAGCACAACAGCAGACTTAGCGCCAGCGGCAGACAGTGTCCTCCGTCCTTGGCCCCACTCTGGGCGCCGGCCATAGGCAGAAGGACTTTGAGACACCACCACCGCCGCTTAAGGCCGGCAAGCAGTTCCGGAGCTGGGAGCTCAGCTTCTGGATCTGGGTGCAAGGTGAGGGCTTGTGGGCACACTACACCCTCCCTTGCGACTCCACCTAGGCCGACGAGTTGTATGACGCTGGTCGCGCCGTCCGTGTCCTCATCCCAGTCGCCCCTCCAGCTTCTCGCCTGGCCCTAGAGCCTTTCCTCGGCGACTTCACCCCTGGCAACATCCCAGACCCTACAGCCGCATGGCACGTCCTCACAAGGCCCCACCGCCTGTCCAGCGACGCTGAGATCAGCTGTCTGCTCTGGAAGTTTAACTCCCTACACATGGGGGAGACCGAGACAGTCACTGCCTACTGGCAGCGGGCGGAGGACATCCTTCGTTGTCTCGGCAGATCTGCTCTACCTCCTCTGTCCGCACTCCTTACCATCAAGCGCGGCACCACCAGCGCATATGCGGACGTCTTTGTGCACTACCCCTAGGACGTCCTCTCCACCATGGCGGCCCAGGGCACCCTTATGCCCTAGGCATACGAGCTCTTCCTCCGCATTGAGGAAGCTCGCCAGGAGTCCGAGCTCCATCGCACGGAGGCTCTTGCATCACCAGCACTCGCCTCCCCTGCCGTTGCCTCCGAGGCCGTCACCTCCCCCACCGCAGCTACCTCATCGCCTTCGGGGAAGAGGAAGAAAAGCCTGAACAAGAAAGGCAAGGGTCTAGCACAACAGCAACGGCAGCAGTCGTTGACCGGATCCAGTGGTGGTGGCTCGGTCTGCCACAACTGTGGCCAGCCCGGGCACGGGCGGTACACGTGCCCTTTCGCGACGGACGAGGGGTGCGTCATCGCCACCATGCGTCGCCAGCGAGAGCGCCGTCTTGCCTCTGTCGCCGTCGTTGCTGTTGGCCCTGACATGCCTACCTCGTCCAGCAGCTCTACCACTCCGACAGCTCCGCCTGTCTCGCAGACACCCGCACCGCAGCAGTACTTCCCACAACCGTCGGCGCCTCCGCTTCCTTCGCCGGCTCAGTCCTCCTACTACCCAAGCTCCGGCGCTGTCACTCCGTACTCCGTCTACACTCTTGGGCCATCCTCCCGTGAGCGTCAGCTAGAGTAGTTCATCTCGCTCCAACTTGGCCTGCCTCGCCCTCCTCCCCAGAGAAGTGCGAGTTGCATCACCTCCTGCCCTCCTGCCCGGCCCTGCATGACTGAGACCCAATTGTGGTTGTGTCCCATTTCTTTTTCTGTCTCTTCGTCTCCCACGGTCTCCTCCACCCCCCTCCTTGACGAGGTTGCGTGGCTTGACGATTGGCAGTCTCCTTTCGCGCCTCCTTCCACCGCGTCCGCGTCCCTCGCTTCCTGCCATGTGACCGTTAGCAATCTGGCGACCCCTGTCCAGGACCCTGCTGACACCTGGATCATCGACTTTGGGGCCACGCATCACATGACGGCCTCTCATGAGGCCTTTAGTATGCTTGGTCCTGTAGGCGATGTCTCTGGTGTCCGCACGGGTTCCGGACAAGTGTTGCCTGTCCGTGGTGTCGGCGTCATTCTTTTCCGTGGTCCTGCCGGTGACATCTTTCTGACTGATGTCCTCTTCGTCCTTGGTCTCAAGCTCAGCCTCCTGTCGGTGACTGCCCTTGATCGCATGAGCATGGACGTTACACACTCACGTGGTGTCGGCACTGTGTCATTGCGTCCGTCTGGTCTTGTCGTACTGCACGCCACCGCTCGTGGCAACCTGTGGCATGTTCCTCGCCTCTCCTCTTCTCCTCCGGTCTCCTCCCCGTCGGCCACCACATGCCATGTGTTCATCACCAGTACGCTTTCTCCTCAGCACACCCGCCTTCTGCACCACCACCCTTGCCACATCCACTTTGCCGCTATAGAGAGCATGCTCCGCACCCAGCCGGCCAAGGGCCTTGACCCGGAGACTTTCCCTCTCCCATGCCCCACTAAGTGAATTGACTACGCTCAGGGGAAGATGCACCATTGTCTTCCTCCCTTGCGTCCGTCCCTCTTGACCTTGTCCACTCGGACGTCATGGGCCCTCTCCCCACCGAGTCCATCGGTGAGCATGGCCGCTATGTCCTCACCCTTACGGACGACTACTCTTGCTATCGCTGGGTCTTCTGCCTCTGGCACAAAAGTGATGTCGCCCGAGTCATTGCGGACTGGCTTGTCCTCACGGAGCGCGAGTGTGGCTGCTCTCTTCGCCGCTTTCGCTCCGATCGCTATGGAGAGTACATGGGTGAGGCCATGACCTTTTTTGTCTCCCGCGGGATCCACCATGAGACGTCTGCGCCGTACACACCCGCCCAGAATGGCGTCTCCGAACAGTGGAACCGTACCATGGCTGGCGCCGTCCGCACCATGAGGGTCGAATCCGATCTCTCCGATGGCTTCTATTTTGAAGCCATGGCCTACATGACCTGAGTCTGGAACCGGATTCCCCACGGTCCCCTTCCCCGCCAGTCCATGCCATACCAACACTGGTGCGGTCGGCGCGCTGACCTCCGCCCGGCTCGCGTCTTGGGCTGCGTGGCCGTTGTGTGGCTGCCTGCCCCACAGCAGGGCGGCAAGCTCGCTTCCCGCGGACGCCCCTGTACCTTCCTTGGTGTGTCTCGTCAGTCCAAAGCCTGGCGCTTCTGGGACCCATCCCGACACTGCATCGTCGAGTCCCGCGATGCCCTCTTCTTTGAGGACCTGTTTCCCCACGACCTCATCCGCTCCGGCTCGTCCGTGTCCATCCCGTCGCGTTGGGGAGTGGTGAGTCCGTCCTCCGTCCTGTCGCTTCCGGGTGATACATCACTCCGTCCCTCTGAGCCGGCAGTCCCTGTCGCGTCCTCTGGCCCCCCCGGGCCAACAGTCCCAGCCGCGTCCGCTGGCCCCTCCAGGTCGACAGCCCCAGTTGCTTCCGATGGCCCCTCCAGGCCGAAAGCCCCAGTCGCGTGCATCGGCCCCTCTGGGCCTACAGCTCCTGTCGCGTCCGCTGGCCCCTCCGGACCAGCTGTCCCAATCGCGTTCGCTGGCCCCTCTGGGCCGGCAGCCCCAGTCGATTCTGATGGCCCCTCCGAGCCGACAGCCCCAGTCGCGTCCACCAGCCCCTCTGGGCCTGCAGCTCCTATTGCGTCCGCTGGCCCCTCCAGACCAGCTGCCTTAGTCGCGTCCGTTGGCCCTTCCGGGCGGGCAGCCCCAGTCGATTCCGATGGCCCCTCCGGGCTTGCAGCCCTAGTCGCGTCCGCTAGCTCCCCCGGGCCAGTAGCCTCGTCCGCCTCCGTTGGCCTGTTGGACTCACTGTCATCTCCTGCCCGACTGCGCCACACACGCGGCCCAGGCGGCAGCCTGCGACCTCGGCCGATAGTGAGCACGTAGACCGCCACACCGCGTCCCCAGGCGCCTCGACCCCCTGTGGCTCCATGTGTCTCCTCCACTCCCAAGGTGGTGAGTGGGGACCCTGGCACGAAGGCTCTCGGCCTGACCACTTCAGCCATCATCGTAGACCTTCACCCGGGCTCTGCATTGGACTACGCCATGCTTCATCACAAGCATCGACATGCTGTTGTGGCTGCACTCGCCTGCATCCCACCTTGAGCTTGTGATGCACACGCCCTCTCAGTCCGGTCCACAGCACGCCCGGAGGACCCAGCCACCCTACGTGAGGCTCGAGCCTCTCCTGAGGCCGCACTCTGGGATGCTGCCTGCACCGAGGAGCTCGCTGCTATCCAACAGCACCACGTGTATGACCTCATCGACCTCCCTCCAGGTCGGAAGGCCATTGGTGCCAATTTGGTCTTTCGGCGCAAGTGGAAGCCTGACGGGTCCTTGGACAAGTACAAGGCCCGCCTCACAGCAAAGGGGTTTGCTAAGGTCCCTGGGATTGATTACGACCAGATCTTTGCCCCAGTCGGTCGGTTCTCCACTAGCCGAGCGCTCTTCAGCTTGGTTGCCCAGCATGGGTGGGAGCTGCATTAGATGGACGTGAGCAACACATTCCTCCATGGCTCACTGGAGGGTGAGCAGCTCTACATGGTACAGCCCCCAGGCTTCGACGACGGCACTGGGAGAGTTTGGCGGCTGCGGAAGGTCCTCTATGGCCTAAAGCAGTCCCTTCGATGCTGGAACCAGGAGATGAGCAAGACGCTTCTCCGTGGCGACCTCAAGCGCAGCACTGCTGACCCTGCACTATTCTTCAGCCCGTGAGGTCAGACCTTCACCGCAGTTCTGGTCTACGTCGACGATCTCCTCATTGCGTTGCCAGACACGGCCGCCATCCAGCGTGTCAAGGACCTGCTGCACGTCGCCTACCAGATGAAGGATCTCGGGTCTGCCCGAGTCTTCTTGGGCATGGAGCTCGAGCATGATCGCTCCCAGGGCATCCTGCACGTCCACCAGGCTGCCTATGTGCAGACCTTGTCCACTCGCTTCGTCGAGGACCTGCCCCTCATACCTAGTGCATCTTCACCCATGTCACTCGATGGCTAGGTGAAGCTGAAGAGTCCTGACCGAGCTGTTGTGGGGGAGCCAGTTGATGTGACCACGTATCTGCGGGTCATCGGGTCACTGATGTTCCTGGCGACGACGACGCGTCCAGACATCGCATTCACCGTCAACCTCCTGGCCCAGTTCTCTCAGGAGCCGCGTCACCTCCACTTTAAGGCCACGATCCGAGTGCTGCACTATGTCATCTCACCCCCTCGGCGAGGTCTCATGTTCCGCCGCCAGCCATCCGTCGTCGCAGTGGGCTACACCGACAGTGACTGAGCCGGCACTCTAGACGGTAAGAGTCGCACCAACTGGATCTTTTTGATCAGTGGCACAATTGTGTCCTGGCGCAATGGCAAGCAAGGGTGCATTGCACGCAACACTGCTAAGGTTAAGTACGTGGCCCTTGGCTCAGGCGCGTGTGAGAGTGTGTGCTTCTGACGTCAGTTGTCCGAGTTGCGTCAGTCTGTCGCATCCATCACCTTGCATTGAGATAATGAGAGTGCCATGGCCATCGCCGACAATGACGGTGTGCATCACACACGCACAAAGCACATCAATGTTGAGTATCACTATGTGCGTTTGTTGTTGCATGACGGCAGTATCAGCATCGTGTGGGTTGAGACAGCACGACAGCTGGCTGACTTCCTGACCAAGGCACTGAAGCGGGACTCGTTCAAAAAGGCTGTGAGTTTAGTCGGCGTGCGTCCGTGAGTTGCCCTCTTTGTCTCTGCATGCGTCTGTGCATGCCCTGGGGGAGTCTGGATGTTGACCGTGCCTCTGCCCGCTAATGTGCACTACGCCTGTGAGTCATGGGGGAGTGTTGGTTTTTGCGCATCTCTCATTGTGCTCTGTCGTGTCCTCCCGGCTTGTGTACATCGGCGTGCAGATGACTGACTGCGAGACTCGACGCTGATGGAGTATCGTCTGGTGGAGCCGACGCACGCTGAGGTCTACTCACACTTCGCTGGAGCCTCCTCTCTCTGGCGACGTGCTCAGCTCCATCGGCAGGCCTCCTCGGCGGTCGTGCTGCCGGCGGTCACTGTCACCGCAGTTGCTATCTGCATGCGCTCAGTGCGTCCCATCGCGTCTGCGTCGTCATGCTCTGCCTAGGGTCCTTGTTGCATGTTGCATGGCCTTGTTCGGCATCATGGACCATCGTATGCACAGCCTGGGTTCGGGCAGCCATAACTCCTTGCTACTCTTTTTCTAGCTGTATCTGACCACACGACTGCGTTTGCAGCGTCGGTATTATGGTATGGTCAAGTTTTTAGGCAAAACAGACGACGCCCGGGTTTTGGGTTGTCAGGCGTCTGGCAGGGCTCACCGAGAAAACCCTGCCTGCCACAAAATAGGTGTAGCACTATTTTCTGATTGGCTGGTTAGCTGAGTAACAACTTTTACACTAGTGGGGGGGCCTAGTGAGGGAATGCGTGGAAGCTTCCTAGCAACGCAGCCGCTGACTAGGCGTCAATGCATGATCAGACGGTGACGACAGTCACAGGTCGTACACACTACGGCAAGGGTTTGGCTAGGAGACACAAGGCAAAGTGTCAGAATGCTTCAATGTAGCATATGCAGAGAGAGATAACAAATGACAGGTCCAAGGCATAAATACCTGCCGCGGCGCACAACGGGTGTTGCACGCGGCAATCGAAGAGTTGTCCTAAAACTGGCCCAAAACCACTGTTTTGGCCGTAACTCTGCACACACATGTCAGAATGCTACGCCGTCTGAACCTAGATGCGCAGAACCAAAAGACGGACGCTGCAACTTGTCACATGCATGCATCCATCGACAGACAGTGAGCTTACAATGCAAAAACATGCAAATAGGCCTCATGGCCAGTCTGCCGAAAGGCGCCTGCAAGATGTAGAAGACACAACAGAGAGTCCCGGTGGCATCTGGGGCTCTGGTACAGTGGCTGACCAGCTCCAAGCTGGTAGTCCCCCGCCTGTCGTCGCGCCGGTGCCACCAGGGCCGCCCGCCTTAGGGATCTGCACGAGTATGGACACGGCCGAGTGGTCACAGTAAACTGTACAGGAACGGCACAAAGCACAACACTTCCCCATGACCCGATGGTACGCATGTCCATACGCGTGCAGCACTGGTACGAACACAATAGTGAGTGACACAAACAAATAAGACGCAGACGCACATCCCACACTCAACCACTCTCATGCACGGGGTGAAGCCCAACAGAACGAATGGCCACCAGGAACTTTCCGCGAGCAAGTGCTTTCGTCAAGAAATCCGCACGCTGCATGTCAGTACCAACCCACATGATGGAAATCACGCGTCGCTCCACTAGATCACGAACGAAGTGATGCTCAACCGCAATGTGCTTTGTGCGAGCATGAAAAACACCAGAGTTCTTTGCAATGGCAAGAGCCTCTCGTTGTCGCAATGCAGCATAATGGCGGGTACTGACTGCCCAAGCTCAAGAAACAAGCGTTGCAGCCATACTGCCTCAGCAGCCCCTACGCCCAAAGCAACATACTCTGTCTTTGACGAGCTACGTGCAATGCAGCCCTGCTTCCCGCTTCACCAAGACAAAGTAGTACCACCGAGCAGAAACACATAGCCAGTACGACTGCGCCCGTCAGGGCTCCAAGCCCAGTCACTGTCAGTGTAGCCGTCAAGGACCACCGAACACTGCCGGCGAAAGCAGAGTCCGAGGTACGGCGTGGAGACCACGTACCGTACCGCTCGCACAACCGCGTGAAGGGCTCTCGCACGTGGAGCCTGTGAGAACTGGGCGAGGAGGTTGACGGCAAACGCCATGTCAAGACGCGTGGTGGTGGCTAGGTACATCAGAGATCCGATGAGACGTAGGTACAAGGTCACGTCCACTGTCTCCCCCAGCTGTGTAGGATCATCCACCTTCAGGGCATCCTGCCCATCGGGTGTAAGAGGTGTGGAAGCGGATGGCACTGCACCAAGGAGATCGCTGAAGCGCTCCCCCACGACTTGTGCCTATCGGGCCTGATGCAGCAACNNNNAACTGGGCGAGGAGGTTGACGGCAAACGCCATGTCAAGACGCGTGGTGGTGGCTAGGTACATCAGAGATCCGATGAGACGTAGGTACAAGGTCACGTCCACTGTCTCCCCCAGCTGTGTAGGATCATCCACCTTCAGGGCATCCTGCCCATCGGGTGTAAGAGGTGTGGAAGCGGATGGCACTGCACCAAGGAGATCGCTGAAGCGCTCCCCCACGACTTGTGCCTATCGGGCCTGATGCAGCAACAGTGTCCGATGTCTGCCAGCTCGTACGATCTCCATACAAAGAAACACCGATGCAGGACCGAGGTCCTTCAACCTATAAGCAGTTTGCAGGACAGCCTTGGCCTCCTTCACGGCCTCCAGGGACGGAGACGCAATTAGGAGGTCATCAGCATAGACCAGGATGGCGGTGAACCGCTCGGGTATCGGTAGGATGAAGAGCGAGGGGTCTGCCTCGCTCTGTACGTATCTTGCGCGAGTCAAAGTGCCAGTGATCTCCCGGTTCCAACACTGTGGAGACTGCTTGAGGCCATACAAGGACTTGCGCAAGCGCCAGACTTTGTTACCGTCCTCAAAACCTGGTGGCTGAGCTACGTAAATCTCCTCATCTAGAGAGCCATGGAGGAACGCATTGTTGACATCCATCTGGTGGAGTTCCTAGTCATGCTGAGCCACTACACCGAACAGAGCTCGAGCTGAGGTCATGCGGCCGACAGGGGCAAAGGTGTCAGTGTAATCAAATCCCTCAATTTGAGAGTACCCCTTGACGACCAAGTGGGCCTTGTAGCGTTCCAGTGAGCCATCCGGCTTCACCTTCTTGCGAAGTACCCACTCGACCTCAATATCCTTCCTCCCAGGGGGAAGGTCGACAAGCTCATGGACTCAGTGCTCTCGGATAGCACAAAGCTCATCCTCGCAAGCAGCTCGCCATAGATCGGCATCCTGCGATGTGAGAGCCTCCGTCAATGTGCCGTGGTCAGGTGCCATAGAGGGGGAACTCTGCGTGGCGAGTGCACACGCCTCAGTGTTGAGCCTGACGGCCGCGAGATTAGCTGCTGCGTCACAGGCCATATGGAACTCGCGAGTGACCAGGTCGTGCCCTACAGGGCACGCAAGATGTACCTCTGAAAGCTCGGTGCGAACACTCAGGCCTAAGGCCTTTGTGCTTAGATCACCGCTCGCGATGCTACGAGTGGAACGCCTGGGTCTGGGACCCGACGCTTGCTGAGCTCCAGAGTCCAGTGGTCGCAGACGGCCACCGGGCTCACGGGAGTAACCGGAGGTCGAGGGGCGCACCTCAGGCTCAGGGACAGGTACGACCACAGGAACAGGTACGACCACAGCTGTGAGGGCTGAGATGAGGCAGTCGGAGATGCCATGCGAGGAGATGAGTGTATGGGAGACACGGAGCTGGGTGTGACAGCAGGCAAGGCTGGCCCGGACACTGAGACAGGAGTGTCAGCCGACGTAGGAACGGGAGTGGGCAAGACTGGGTCAGACGCAGGAGCAGGGTCGCCGGCAGACACAGGTGATGGAGGCGTGAGAGAAGAGATACCAGGCTGTACAGGCAGAATCTCTGGACCGACGGCAATGATAGCCGGATCATCAAGGGCTGGAGATCGAGAGGGGGCTCGAGCGGACACATCAGCCGGGCGAGGGATGGTCGTTGGCGTAGAAGTCTCCCCCATTCGCCGAGGACCCTCACAGGAAGGGACATGGGCTCCGGAGAGGGTTATGATCAAAGTCTGGTCACAGTATGTGAGTGACTCAGAAAACAGCGCATCACGGGACTCAATGACGCAACGGCGAGTGGGGTCCCCAAAAGCGCCAGGCCTTCAACCGCGGGGAGATGCCAATGAAGGCACACAAGCAACCCTGAGGGGAGACCTTGGACTCCTGCTGGTCCTCGGTGTACCACACGGAGGCTAGGGATCCCCAGACGCGAGCGAGACAAAGGTCAGCCCGGTGGCCAAACCAGAGCTCGTACGGTGTAATATGGTCCGGAAGCGGACCATGCGGGAGGCGGTTCCAGACCCAAGTCATGTAGGCGAAGCCCTCGAAGGCGAAAGACTCCGGGAGACCGCACTCAGACCGCATGGCGCGAACCGCATCCTCCATGGTGCGGTTCCAGCGCTCAGATACACCGTTCTGCTGTGGAG
>SZWC01001188.1:166918-178957 GCA_023375785.1 Penium margaritaceum | reverse complement strand
AAAGACGAACGCTACGACTGGTCACATGCATGCATCCATTGACAGACAGTGAACATACAATGCAAAAACATGCAAATAGGCCTCATGGCCAGTCCGCCGAAAGGCGCCTGCAAGATGTAGAAGACACAGCAGAGAGTCCCGGTGGCATCTGGGGCTCTGGTACAATGGTCGACCATCTCCAAGCTGGTAGTCCATCGCCTGTCGTCGCGCCGGTGCCACCAGGGCCGCCCGCCTGAGGGATCTGTACAAGTATGGACACGGCCGAGTGGTCACAGTAAACTGTACAGGAACGGCACAAAGCACAACACATAGAACTTGGAGGGGTATCCCATTGTTGCTCATTCTTCATTCCTAACTAGTTACTTTCAGTTTTCAGCTGCTTCCTGGCGCGAACTCTGGCGCGCGCGTTTCTGAGTAACAAACCCAGAGCTTCCAGACTTAGACTCTAGAGCAGCAGGCTGAGGGGGCAGCTGACTTAAGCAACGAGCGTGGAAGCCCGCACGCTGCATGAACAACGCTGCTGCCCCAACTTGCTGCCTAGGTTTTCTAGCTAACCCCCCCTCCCCGACTTGCAACTATCGACGTGGACTGAAAATTATTTCTCTGTATTAGGTACGAGAGGCGCTGTCGAAGGCAGATGGTAACCGTGCATGATGGGAGATACTTTGTGACTCGGGAAACCGGCACTGTGATTCATGAGAGGCTGTCAAAATGAGATGCGAATGCGCTAGAACTCACGGTCGTTGTTGTTACAAACGAATGTACAAATTGTTAAACTTTGTGGATCCTTCAAAAAACGGACTGACAAGTCGAAATCGGCTCGATGGTGTGCATCGCCTTTCTATGAGCCGAAGCGTTGCATTATCGTTTGTAAGTCCCCCTTCAAGAAGACGTCGGACCCCTAACGAACCACGCGATGTTTGTTCCATCTTTTGCGTATGACCGCCGGCAACATCCGTTTTTTCGTGGTTGTTGAATTATATGTCAAAATAGTTAAAAACATGAAACATATATCAAGCGTGCCCATAACTGACACTAACTGGGGGCACAGATGTCATGTCCGTTTCAACTATGGGCACCGTTGTCATTTCGATTCCGACTATGGACACGGCATGCGAGTCAGTTTCGACTTTGGGCACCGCATACGGTGCGCTTTTGACTATGGGCACCGCGGATATATCGATCGTAACGATAGGCATATAGCAACTCCGTCCTAATATATATATCGCATCTCTCCACATAGAACTCCGGGTGTGCCAACTTCTGTGTGAGAAATGTCTTGACATGTGCTCGCGCGCGGCATTCAGGCGAGTTTGGGATTGTTGTTCGTCTCCTCGAACTTTGCACATTCAAAACCTCGCAAGAGAAGGGCCAACTCCTCAATCCTTTTAATGTATTTCTGACAGCCGGTGGCAACGGGGCAAGCGTATCGTTGACGTTTCTTGTTCGGTGTTAAAGCCGTTAAGCCTGTTTTGACACTTTGTATATCCTATCCGTTCATCGTATGAACTGAGCGTATGAGATCGCAGCTTCAACATGCACGTTTTTTTATTTCATGGATTAGAAATTCCAGCCACCCTACGTCAGCGAAGGGAAGAGAATAGAACGCACCGTATCTCCTTTGCTTGTCTATCCGCCACAAGCCCGTCTTCATCCCTTCTCTCTCCTTGGACGTGATGCAGCTGATATCTCCCCGTAGCTGGATGGTGGGCGTCGTGCCCCGTGCCCTTCTGTCGTGCTGAGAATTGGCTCCGCGCTCGTGACGTTGACGCCTGACCCCGGGTGTGGACCGAAGGATGGACCTTGGGGATGTCCCACAGGCAAGTCGGCCCCATGGCATCCACCCTAGAGACATCATCACATCCTGTATCCAGCCATGACGTTTGTGACATTTTCCATATCTGGGCCGCCACCCGTGGAATGGCCACATCGTAGGGTGAGAAGTCGCCTCACGCTGACGTCACTGGCATATCCAGAGGCCATCGAACGCAGTCACGCATGAATGGAAGAGAGTATGGTCCTCAGGTTGCCAGATTCACATCGCATCAAGCGACGGCAAAACGCTCGCTGGTATCCCCACCGCATGCAGCCCGCGTCGCTCCGCATCGATTTCGGAGCACCGGCGGGGCCCAAAACGCGCACACGCGCAAACTTTCAAACTTCGGACTTTCAAACGTCCGACCGCAGCTCTCTTTCCGCCTCCGCGTCTGCCCCCCGCCATCGGCCGCCGAGCTTCCCAAGGTCAGCCGAGCCAGCCACGCCTTCAACTGCTCAAAGACAACCGTCTCGCCTTCCTCCTCCCGCCTTGCATCGCGACGCCCGCACTCGTGGCCGCGTCTCGGCCTCTCAGGCGGCGGCTTCGGCGGAGCGGCGCGGCACTCGAGCGAAGGAAAAGGCCCCCATAAACAGGCAACGTCTTCAGTGTCTGAGCAGCATTCCAAGCTCACGCCCAGCTGACATCGCTGCCCACTACCTGAGAACCGAGTCTCCGAGGCCACCAGCCTTGACCAGTGTGTATCGACAGATCCGAACGCAGTACACCGCAGAGACATCTCGAAGCCTCGTTCCAGGGCTCTAACACCCGACCCGACAAGGGAATCCCAGCCGCATCCCGCCCACCCCCGCCACCATGTATGTGATCAAGCGCGATGGCCGTAAGGAGGCGGTGCATTTCGACAAGATCACTGCTCGCCTCAAGAAGCTGAGCTATGGCCTCAACATGGACCACTGCGACCCCGTGCTCGTAGCGCAGAAGGTGGGCAAGGAGACGGTCCGGCTCGATCCCAGCCCTTAAACCCCAGCATGGCGCTTCCGCCAAGATTCTCGACAAAAGCAGGTTGAAGGGATTCTGTAGGCCTTGTATGAGTCCCAGTGGTTGCCGTCATTGCCTCCTGGGTTGCGATTCGAGGCGCGCATGACATGCGCAATCGCGTCGCGGCTGAGATCGAAAGCCCGGCTTTACCTAACTTCCTGGAAACTTCTGGATCGCCTCTGGTTCTTCCGTTCTTGATTCACGCGGACGAGGAGATAAGCGGGGCACCCTAATCCCCGCACGTAAGCGCTGGCCCAATGTCGGGCGACTCGGCCGGAAACCGGAACGCAGCACCTGGTCGCTCCATTCAATGAGCAGGAGGAGACTTTGTCCCGCACTGTCTTAGTTGGCTCCGATGAGCTCAACACGGCTCGCTCGGGGACGGGGTCCGGGCAGGTGGCTGTGGGCCAGAACCAGTAGGGTGCCACAGCCTGTGCTGTCCTGCTGCAGGCGCAGAGCAGATAACAGTGGTGCAGGGACTACAAGAGTGGTGGTGGTCGTCAGAGTGGCGTGCGTGCGGAGTCGTGCTTCAGCGCTCGTGGTTTCGTTTGGTTGAATGTGCGAGTCGCAGGTGTGCATGGGCGTGTACAAGGGCGTGACGACTTCGCAGCTGGACGAGCTGGCGGCCGAGATTGCCGCGTCCATGACTGCTACTCACCCCGACTACGCCGTGGTGAGTGCGGTGATGTGCTGTGGTGTGTCGTGCCGCTGCACGACATAGCGTGAGTGATGGGTGTCGGAGTGGCCAAAGAGGAAAAATTGTATGAGTGCTTTGCGCCTCGTGTTGCAAGCGTGAGTGAGGGATTGGTAGTCGATCTCTCCTTCCCTCTGTGGCCTTGGGGTCGTAACGGATGGCTGAGCTCTGGTCGGTTCGTCGTGGCGGGTGTGCCGTGTGTCATGCAGCTGGCGGCTCGCATCGTGGTGTCCAACTTGCACAAGAATACCAAGAAGCTGTTCTCCGAGACGTGAGTGACTGGTCTGTTTGTGTTCCGCGGAGCATGTNACTACGCCGTGGTGAGTGCGGTGATGTGCTGTGGTGTGTCGTGCCGCTGCACGACATAGCGTGAGTGATGGGTGTCGGAGTGGCCAAAGAGGAAAAATTAAATGAGTGCTTTGCGCCTCGTTGCAAGCGTGAGTGAGGGATTGGTAGTCGATCACTCTCCTTTCCTCTGTGGCCTTGGGGTCGTAACGGATGGCTGAACTCTGGTCGGTTCGTCGTGGCGGGTGTGCCGTGTGTCATGCAGCTGGCGGCTCGCATCGTGGTGTCCAACTTGCACAAGAATACCAAGAAGCTGTTCTCCGAGACGTGAGTGACTGGTCTGTTTGTGTTCCGCGGAGCATGTCATTATGTTTCTCGATCACCTCCACCAAGTCTGCTCCATTTCGTCGTGTTAGCCGCTTTGAACCTCTGGTACGCGCCGCGCTGAAGCTGATGTGCGCGGTGCGGTGCGGCGGTGGTGCAGGGTGAAGGACATGTACCAGCACGTAAATGAGCAGTCGCGACTCAAGTCTCCCCTCATCGCTGACGACGTGTATGAAATCATCATGAAGGTGAGCGAGGGTATGACGGTTGCAGGTCACCCACCGGCTCTCGTCTCCTTCCCGTTGCACACGGCTGACGTCACCACTCTTACCTGGAACCTGTGTGCAATGTGGTTCATTGTGGTTCTTTTCCTCCGCCGCAGAACGCCGAGCGGCTGGACAGCGAGATCATCTACGACCGCGACTTTGACTACGACTACTTTGGGTTCAAGACGCTGGAGCGCTCGTACCTACTGCGCGTCAATGGCAAGGTGGTGGAGCGGCCGCAGCACATGCTCATGCGCGTGGCGGTGGGCATCCACAAGCACGACGTTGATGCCGCCATCCGCACGTACCACCTGACCAGCCAGCGGTGGTTCACGCACGCGTCGCCAACCCTGTTTAACGCTGGCACGCCCAGGCCTCAGGTGCTTGATGGTTGTAGGATGTTGTGCTGGCTGGCTGGGGTCTGGGCCGACAGATGCATCGTATCGCGTGGGAAGTTGAGGGTGTGGGTGTGGCATGAGATAGCGGCTGTCTTTGCGTGAGGCTCCTCCGTGACCCGCGGACCGTGAGTATGCGAGGGCCTCTGAGAGTGGATCATGCGTTCACGTTTTCCCCTGTTCATGGGGTGTCTCCTCGGACGGTTGTCTTCATTACCGTCTGACCACTTCTGTGCGTCTGTGTCTGACTTTTTCTATGTCGTGTGCGCTTGCTGCACGGTGTCACTCCGCGGGTGCAGCTGAGCAGCTGTTTCCTGGTGTGCATGAAGGAGGACAGCATCGAGGGCATCTACGACACGCTCAAGGAGTGCGCCGTCATCAGCAAGAGCGCCGGCGGCATCGGCCTCTCCATCCACAACATCCGCGCGCACAGCAGCTACATCCGCGGCACCAACGGCACCTCCAACGGCATCGTGCCCATGCTGCGCGTGTTCAACGACACGGCCAGATATGTGGACCAGGGCGGCGGCAAGAGAAAGGGTGAGAATTTGGGGTTTGTGTGGGATGAGGTGGATGGATACGGCTGACTGAGATTCCCTGAAGAAGAGATGAGGTGCTTCGATTTCTTGCATGAACTGGTACATCGGGATGATTTTTCTTTATGTTGAACCACGCATTTTCCTGTTTCTTTCCGAGGTGGAACTAACTTCTTCTCCTTTAATGTTTCACGTTCCATCCACAGGTGCATTTGCTGTGTACCTCGAGCCGTGGCACGCGGACGTCTTTGAGTTCCTGGACCTGCGCAAGAACCATGGCAAGGTAAGCATTCTGCGGCTGCCGTCGATGCTGTTGCGGTGGAGACTGACATGGCTTCTATTGAGCTCAAGTCCATGGGGTTCCGACCACTCATACAGCACGTTTGTGATGGATCGAGCACTGACAGCTCACAGCTGTGAGCTGTGAGTCACAAGTGACTCGAGCACTCACGCCATCTGAATGCTGTGGTGCAGGAGGAGGCTCGTGCTCGTGACCTGTTCTATGGGCTGTGGATTCCCGACTTGTTCATGAAGCGTGTGGAAGCGGACCAGCACTGGTCGCTCTTCTGCCCTAACGAGGCGCCGGGGTTGGCTGACTGCTGGGGCGAAAAGTTTGAGGAGCTCTACACCCAGTACGAGAAGGAGGTGCGTTGACTGTCTTGTGCAAGAATGTTGCTGCTGCTGAGGTAGGTGTGGGCGATGGCAAGCTGTGGTCGGCTTCAACATGATTCTCACTGTCAATGACAACAGTGAATCCTTTTTCCCTCTCTCATGGGTGTGTTTGCATCTCCACACGTCTTTCCACCGCTGTGCAGGGCCGAGCCAAGAAGGTGGTGGGTGCGCAAAAGCTGTGGTTTGCCATCCTGGAGGCGCAGGTGGAGACTGGAAACCCTTACATGCTCTACAAGGTCAGCCATGGTGTCCCTGCCCTGCCCTCCTGAACCTCCTCCTGACCAGATCTTTGGGCATCCGCCCTTCACCGTGCAACATTTCCTTCTTTTCTCTATCTCCACAAGGTGTTTGCATTGCTCTGGCGCTGACAGTGAATCACTGTCTTGGCTTGTGCTGTCGGCCGACAGGACGCGTGCAACCGCAAGAGCAACCAGCAGAACCTGGGCACAATCAAGTCGTCCAACCTGTGCACGGAGATTCTCGAGTACACGAGCCCCGACGAGACGGCCGTCTGCAACCTGGCGTCCATCGCGCTGCCGCGCTTCGTGCGGCAGAAGGGTGTGCCGGAGGACTCGCACCCATCGAAGCTCATCGGCAGCCTGGACCACAAGCACCGCTTCTTTGACTTTGACAAGCTGGAAGAGGTTTGTGCTGTCGCTCTGTTTCCTAGATCAGCCCCTTACGGATTTTGGTGGACTTGATTTTCCCAACCGTGTGCACAACTGTGTTTTCATTCACAAGACCAGCCATCATCCATGCTCATCCATGTACTTTGTGGTGGTCTTGCAGTTCTACTTGAAAAGAGCCATTTTCCTGACTGCTGAATGCTTTGTGGATGCGGACGTGTGTGCACATGTGCAGATCACAGAGGTGGTGACGCGCAACCTGAACCGCATCATCGATGTGAACTATTACCCCACTGCGACTGCAAAGAACTCCAACATGCGCCACCGCCCCATCGGCATCGGCGTGCAGGGCCTTGCTGACGTGTTCATCCTGCTGGGCATGGCATTCGACTCGGATGAGGTGTGTGCATGTCCTTGCTTCTATCAGAAACCTTCTGTTCCATGCGTGAGGTTCAGTGGGGTGTGCCACTGCCTTTTGTTGTCTCACTGACCTATGAGATTGATGTGATTCTTATGTCACCTGAGGACCAGTTTCAATCCAGCAACTGTGTCTCCCCCCCCTCCTCTCCCCCCCCGCCAACTGGGTGTTTCCCTTTGGGCCATGGCTGGTGGGGATGTCACTGACGACCTTGTGCAGGCCAAGAAGCTCAACTGTGACATCTTTGAGACCATCTACTACGCTGCACTCAAGGCGTCGTGCCAGCTGGCAAGGGAGGAGGGTGTCTACCCTTCGTACAAGGGATGCCCCGTGAGCAAGGTGAGGGTTTGTGATCTAACCCAGGAAATGTTTCATTTACTGTTAAATATTTCATTTACTCCGGAGATGTTTCATGTGCTACACACAAGCCTGCCCCAGCGGTGAATGCTTCATGGTCGCCTCACTGGATCAAGATTACTAATTTTCCTCCCTCTAGAGCTTTGCCTCAACATGTGGTTCTCACACACATCATGTTCCATCATTTATCTCCATCCTCGCGTGCGACCATGCACCATGAGCAGGGAGTGCTGCAGCCGGACATGTGGGGTGTGACGCCGTCGGATCGCTGGGCTTGGGATGAGATGCGGGCGAACATAGCACAGCATGGTGTCCGCAACTCGCTGCTCGTCGCGCCCATGCCCACCGCGTCCACCAGCCAGATCCTCGGCAACAATGAGTGCTTTGAGCCGTACACCTCCAACATCTACACTCGCCGTGTTCTAAGGTGGGTGTGTGCGTGTGTATGTGTGTGTGTACATATGTGCTGCCGTTCATGTTTACGTGTGTCTAAGTTGCATGCTTGATGGCATGTGGTTGCTGCTTGGCAGAAATTTCTTACCTGCTTGATCATGCAGTTGAGATGCTCTCTACCCCTCTTTCTACTGCCTCCTCCCCCTGGTCCTCTTGTATTGTATTATATTTCAAATGTGCATGTGTGTGCATATGTCTCTGTCTGTGTGTGCAGTGGTGAGTTCGTGGTGGTGAACAAGCACCTGCTCAACGACCTCACGACGCTGGGGCTGTGGACGCCGGACCTCAAGAATGAGGTGCTCTACCACAGCGGTTCTGTGCAGGAGGTGCCGCAGGTGCCTGAGAACCTCAAGAAGATCTACAAGTGAGTGGCTGCAGGCTGGTTGGAGGAAGTGGGTCTGGGACTAGGTTTCCCTGTTCATGATGGTTTGGTTTCTTGCCAGTTCGTGATGGCTGACATGGCCTGGTGCTGGATGTGCATGCATGACCCATGTGCATGTGCACGTATGCAAAGAGATGGGATGGCTCATGCGTTCATGATTTTCAACATCTTCTTGTGGATGTGTGGATGTGTGGATGTATCGGTGTGTGTTGCACATGACCAGGACGGTGTGGGAGATGAAGCAGCGCCACATTGTGCAGATGGCTGTGGACAGGGGTGCCTTCATCGACCAATCGCAAAGCCTCAACATCCACATGGACACGCCGTCGTTTGGCAAGCTCACGTCATTGCACTTCTTTGCGTGGTCAAGGGTGAGTGAGCTCGGACTGTCGTTGCACTCGTTCATGCTTTGGAACACATCAGAATGAATGCAGTTGCAGTTGCCAGAATGTCTCCACCCTTTTTGCTCTCTTGTGACGCTATCCTCTGCCTCAAGGATGGTGTGGTTATCCTGACATCTGTCCCCGGACATTTGTTTGCTCATGGGTATGTTGTGTGCAATGCGATATGATTCAATGTGTCAGGGGTTGAAGACGGGCATGTACTATCTGAGAACGCGGGGAGCAGCAGATGCCATCAAGTTCACTGTGGACTCCTCTGCCGTCGAGAAGGTGTGTGGCCAGAAAGAGAGAAATTCAATTCGATGGCTGTGTGCGTGGTTGTGCGTGCAGCATGTGCCACTTGGGCATGGGCATCCAACACTGCACCGCACCTGTGGGGTTTTCTGTGTCTCTGGTCATGGTGATGAGACGGCCTCCATATGCCTGACAGTGTCTGTCATGTTTGTCTATCGTGTTGTTTCTGCAGCGCAAGGAGCAAAAAGCGAAGGATTTGGAAGCTAAGGATGTGGAGGCGAAGATGGCGGCCGTGGCATGCTCGCTGGAGAACAGGGACGAATGCCTGGCCTGCAGTGGCTGATGAGGGGGGGAGCTTGTGCACACTACCTGCCAGCACACTTTCATTTATTCCGTCTTCTGGCTTTCTGGCGGAGACAATTTATGTACAGGGCCCAGCAGCGGCACGGAGTATGAGCAGCAGCCTCACCTGCTTCTGCAATGCATGGTGCTGACCGATCTCGTGCCTCTTGCTGGAGACAGCTCGAGGCTCCTCAATGCTTTTGTCTCACAGCATCTTTTGGTGCCCGTACGTTTGAGGGGATAGAGGAGGCTTTGTGGGATGTTTTTTCTTGGAGGAATTAATACCGGAACATGTCCATCGGCTGTTCTGGCTGAAGACATTCTTGGTCTGTTGAAGGGTTGTGGCTACAGCTTGTGCAGCTATTGCAATGGTGATGGGTTGCAGCCTCCTTTCATGGCTGTATGGGCTTAAATGTGAGGAGGATTCTGTTCCTTGCAAAAATCTCTCTCTCTCTCTCTCTCTCTCTCTCTCTCCCTCTCTCTCTCTCTCTCTCTCTCTCTCTCTCTCTCTCTCTCTCTCTCTCTCTCTCTCTCTCTCTCTCTCTCTCTCTCTCTCACTCACTCACTCTCACTCTTACCCCCACTCCTTTGGTCAATGAGATGAACCATGAGGCGGGTCTCACTGCTATACATTGGCCAACAACTACAAGCACCCACTGCTCATGTTCTCACCCTATCCAGTGATGCATGTGCATGTGCATGTGCATGGCTCCATCCCACTCTCCCCTTGTTATCCAACCCAGAACCATTATGTTCGTCGTATAGCACCACACAGGCATATGAACGCATAACCGTCTGAACTTCCGGATGCAGATTCTTGAGCCAGATGAAATGAGCAAGAACATGATCGAGTCAAGGCCAATGTGTATGAGCTTTAAGCTGTCTGATTTTCATTCAAAATTGTGTAGTGAGAGCTACCAAATTTGTGCTCATGGTTCTCTAGCAGCTAAATCACTCCTCCTTTGGCACATATGGTGCTTTCTAGCCACCTAGCTTATCCATGCATGTTTGATAGAGTTTTCTACCTGGTTGAGACCCGGACACTTGGTGGTTTGTGCCAGTGCTTTGGGAGACCCCATGGTGATTTGCCACACATTTCAACTGTCAGGTTGTGCACTCTTTATGTAGTTGAGATCCGGGTACACAGTGGTTTGTACTGGTACCTCGAGAGACCCAGCAATGATTGATCGAGTCCTTGCTGAACTTTTGTCAGATGTATGTAGTTTGCTTGTGGCCAAGACCCGGAAGCCTGGTTACATGTTTCAGCGTCTCCAGAGAACTAAAATTTCATTTTTTGCTAGCCGGTGATGCTAGTGTGCCACCGTAGAGTCTGGATGTGTTTTGGTTATGTTGCATACTTTCCTTTCGGTCAATACCTGGACACACGGTTGCTTATTCCGGTGCCTCAAGGGACTATGTTGTGTTGTTCAATGTTCCGTGAAATGTGTATTCCCCATTCATGCCTTTTGGCATGACGGGAATGACGGGGCCTAGTGGGCTAATTGCCAGTCCCGAATACATAATCTCTCGATAGGGCTCATTGTACTTCCTGCCTTGTTAACTAACCTGCGTGTTCCAGACTTAGCATATTTCTGGCACTGCCATACTCACGCTCACCACTAGAGCTTGTGTGTTGTTTAACATGGGTCTGTATCTCCCATATCAACATTTGCACAATGTAATATTATGATGTGAGTCTTCCCCGTCTGTCTATGCAGCTTACTTTGACCACTCGACTGTGCCCATGCTTGTGCAGATCCCTGATACGGACTCAGCTAGCATTGGAGCACCAACATGTGGTGGCTCCACCCAACAACACCTATCAAACTGCTGCCACAACATTCCGGGTACTTGCTGGGTACTCTGTTGTTCTTCTATAGTCGCTATAGTTTTCTCGTTGGACTGGATCTTGAGTCCAATTTGCATGTTTTGCATTGTAAGTCTAGCAATTGATGCCGGACCTGTGCATGTTACTAACCGTAGTGTCCAGCTCAAGATTTTAGCTGGCATAACTGGCTAGCCAAGCTATGAAACTTTAGTCCTCTGGAGACGCTGAAACATGTAGCACACGGTTTCAGCCGTTTTGGCCATAATTTGGAGCATAGTCATTCAAACACGACACCGTCTGAACGTCGGCAGCAGTCACCCAACGTCAATAGTAGCAACATCACCGCACGACCACTGAGGCAGCACCGGTAATGAAATGCTACAGTAGCAACTGAGAAACTGCTAGGAAGCTTCCTAGCCTTGCTGCTGCTGACGTGGTGACACTGTCCAGTCGGCTGACGCACTAGCAAGCAGGCAGGTGCAAGAAACAGCAAGGATCAGGCTAGGGAGACGCGCAAAGTCTCATAAGCTTCAATAGCTTAGTAAATGCAGAGAGAAATGACAACTGACAGGTCCAGGGCATAAATACCTGCCGCGGCGCACGGCGGGTGTCGCACGCGGCAGTCCAAGAGCTGTCNGGGGCTCTGGAACAGTGGTCGGTCAGCTCCAGACGGGTAGTCCGCCGCCTGTCGTCGCGCCGGTGTCACCAGGGCCGCGTGCCTCAGGGATCTGCACGAGTATGGACACGGCCGAGTGGTCACAGTAAACTGTACAGGAACGGCACAAAGCACAACACTCCCCCATGACCCGATGGTACTCATGTCCATACGCGTGCAGCACTGGTACAACAATATAGTGAGTGACACAGACAGATGAGACGGCAACGTACATCCCACACTCAACCACTGTCACGCACGGGACAAAGCCCAACAGAACGAATGGCCACCAGGAACTTTCCGCGTGCAAGTGCCTTCGTCAAGAAATCAGCTCGCTGCAAGTCAGTGCCAACCCACAT
>SZWC01001188.1:138579-148882 GCA_023375785.1 Penium margaritaceum | reverse complement strand
TTGTGACCTTCATTCTGCTCTATAGGGAAATCAGGCATAGCCTCTGTGTTTTGGTGGGTAGCAAATGTGTGGGTGTGTGTGTGTGTGTGTGTGTGTGTGTGTGTATGTGTGTGTGTGTGTGTGTGTGTGTGTGTGTGTGTGTGTGTGTGTGTGGTGGACTGGTGTAGACCATAGTTTTGTATACATTGTTGTTCTGTGCCTTGGCTTATTTGTTCTGGCGTTGACGGCTATGTCAGCAAGGGAGAGTGTTGGTTTGTGTGGCTTCCACCTGTCACGACTGACGTCGATAGATTGCCCATGTACCCCACATTGGTGGTATAGGGTAGTGGAGACCGTGATGACACGACTGGCCTCCGTAGTGTCCCGAGACTTCTCCAGCACTTACGGCAATACCGGCAAGATGCAGTCGATGCGTATCGACAGTCTGGTTGGCTTGTCGGGAGCTAGGTGAATTTTCTTGGTGGGTTGAGACCTGCGCAACAGGTGGACTGTACCAGTGGAACGAGGAGACCCGAAGTCTTTAGTAGTGCTTCCAATGTTCGGAAAGCCATTTCTGATGTTTGTACGCTGATTTTGAGTTTTTCTAGCACTGCTCATATTTTCTCGGTGGTCGAGACCCAGGTACTTGTAGAACTATTCCGATGCCTCAAGGATACCACATTTGTTGTTTACGTGGTCTCTACAGAGTGCTCTCCCCGTTGACTCGTTTGGGTTCAGCGAGGGTGACGGGGCCCCGTTGCGGCTAGCTACCGGCACCCCTACATAAGCCCGCCAAGAGCTCATTTGTAAACTCTCCTTGTTCTATCATATCATGCGTTCCAGACTTAGCCAAATTGTTGCTGTTTTGCAATGCACTCACGCTCAGAGCTCATGTTCATGTTTGCATGGGCCAGCATGCCCTAATCAAATTCAAACTACCACAAGTGGGTGGAGCCACCACACGTTGGTGCTACAGTGCTAGTTGGGTTTGTATCAGGGATGTGCACAAGCATGGATACGACTGAGTGGATAGTGTAAAGACAGACGGACCCCCATGTACTGATGGTACACATGTACGCCTATGAAACCGAGATTGAGAATCAAGATTCTCGATCTCGAACTATTTTTTGTACACTTTGGTACGAGATGTCTCATCCCCGGTACAGAAGGTGAGAAAATCTCGGTCTCGTACCATTTTGCATTCTGCTTGTCACGGTCTTGTCTTGGTCTCGCTCACGTTCGAGGAAATCTTAAGTTTTGCACGATTGCGAGGAGTGAGGGAAAAGACAGCGAGCTCCCGGAACGCACCCACTTCGTGACGATTTCACTTTTGACTAGGAGCAAGTTTTTCAAAAACAGCCTAAGTTAACATCGTTTTGCAAGAAAACTGTGCAATTCAACATTCAAACCTGGGAGTCTGAAGAGAAGTCATCATTTTTTGCCACCTCACTTCACAATTGCATGTCTTGACCACTGGACACGAAAAAACCTTCAAGAGTAGCTTGCGTTCGGCACATACAACCAGCTTGCCTGGAGCAAAAAAACTTGTGTGGATTTTGATTGGACTATTGTCGGTGATGGAGAAAAAAACGTTTTACGAGCTAAACGTAGCAAAATGGGCACAAATTCATTTATTTGTTAATGAAAAAAACAGTTACATAATTTTTCTGTCATGTTAGTGTTGACCCTTGGTGACCGTTTCCAAACTATGTCGCGCATTGGATGTGCCCGGTTTTTTTTGTGATAGATCAAGTGCGCAATTGGTTCTTAGAGCCTTGATACACGTGGCACGATTCACAGAGAAAAAAAAATAGCGAGAATCAAACTACGGTAGGAGATTCTTGTCCCAATCTCGCATGACACATGAGGTGTCTTGGGCTCGTCTCATCTCGCGCAAGTCAAGTCGAAAATGACCCGGGTCATGCGATGCAAGACAAAAAGATGAGAAAATTTTGAGACAATCAAGATCGAGACCGGTCTCAATCTCGATTTAATACCATTATACGCATGTCCATACATGTGTAGAAGTGAAACAAGTGCACAATGAGATGTTCAACAACCAATGTTCACACACCCCATTCTCAGCCACTCTCAAGCAAGGGGCGAAGCTTGACACGATGAATGGCCACCATGAACTTTCCACGCGCTAGTCCCTTGGCCTTGAAGTGAGCCTGTTGTATCTCTGTGCCAACCCAGATGACGAAGATTACTTATCGTTCCACAAGATCATAGGCAAAGTGATGCTCAACAACAATGTGCTTCGTGCGTGCATGAAAGACACCAAAGTATTTTGCAATGGCAAGAGCACTCTGGTTGTCAAAATGCAAAACAATGCAATGGATAGATTGATTGAACTCACAAAATAGACATTTCCACCACACTATCTCGGCAGTCGTAGCCCCCAGTGTAACATACTTTACCTCTAATGAGCTACGTGTAATGCAACTTTGCTTGCTACTACGCCACAACACAATGGTGCCACCCAGCAAGAACACAGATGTTGTCTGACTGTGCCCATTAGAGCTCCACGGCTAGTCATTATCTTTGTAGCCATTGACTACCACTGAACCGTGCCGTTGAAAGTAGAGTTCGAGGTGTGGTGTGGAGACGATGGACTGTTTGAAGGGCTTTCGTACAAAGAAAGGGTGAAAAATGTGCGAGGTTGACAATGAAGGCAATGTGGGGTCATGTGGTTGTGCCCAAGTACCTCAAAGAGACAATGAGGCACAAGTACAATGTCATGTCCATTGTCTCCTCCAGTTGTGCTAGATCATCCACCTTCAAAGCATCCTGCTCATTAGGTGTGATGAAGGGGTGGGGGAAGGGAGGCTGTGGGGGCTCCACCAAGGAGGTTTGGAAACCGCTCCTCCAAAATGCAGATGTAACGTGCATAATGTAGCAAGAGAATGCACCGATCACGTACGATCTCCATCCCGGGAAACGCAGCTACAAGACCAAGGTCGTTCATCTTGTACTGAACTTGAAGGACTGTCTTGGCCTCCTTCACGACTTCCATAGAAAGATATGGAACCAGGAGGATGTCCAAGTAGACCTAGATGGCAGTGAAGCTCTCAGCTGTCCGTCTGAGAAAGAGGGACGGGTCAGTGTCACTCTGCATGTAACCGGCATGTGTTAGTGTGCAGGTGATCTCTTGGTTCCAATACCCAGATGACTCTTTAGAGCTGTACGAGGTCTTCCACAAGCGCCACACCTTGTCACCAACCTTGAAACCAAGTGGCTGGACCATGTAGATCTCGTTCTCTAAGGTACCATGGAGAAACATATTGTTCGCGTCCATGTGGTGCAGCTCCCAGTTGTGGTGATCATCAACCCCAAATAGAGGGCAGGTGGTGATCATGCGGCCAACGAGTGCGAAGGTATTAGTGAAATCCACAGCCTTATCTTGTGAGAATCACTTGGCCGTCAAGCAAGCCTTGTAGCGATCCAGTGTTCCATTAGGCTTCACCTTCTTGCAAAAGACCCACTTGGCCTATATAGCCTTCCGCCTTGGGAGGAGGTGGAAAACCTCATAGACAATGTGCTCAAGGATGGCTCTCAGCTCATCCTCACAAGCAGCATGCCACAACTATGCATCCTGAGTAGAGAGTGCCTCCTTCAACATGCCTTGATCAAGCATCGCCAAGGTAGAGCTCCGGGTGGCTGAGATACACGCAGCCGGAATCGGTCTCACCACGACAAGGTCGGCTACGACATCGCAAGCAACTGAGAACTCTTGGAAGACCAACTGGTGACTGACAGGGCACGCTGGACGCACCTCAATGCAGTCCACGTGAACATTCAAGCCAAGAGAGTTAATGCCAGGTTTTTCCACATTGAACACTATACATGGAGCGTGTGGCTGCCGAATTGAATATCCGCTGAGCCTTGGAGGACATTGGTTGAAGACTACCACAGGGCCCAGAGAGTAGCCTGAAGTTGAGCTGCTTACCTCTGGCTGTGTAGCAATTGGCTGGTCCACCGTCGCAGGGAATGCAGGCTCACAGGGAAGGGGAGATGATGGAGGAAGATCAGGGACAAATGATCAATCTCCTCAGTCACACCTGGTCCTCTTTCTACACCTACTTCGTTTTCCACTGAGGGAGTAGGTGTAGAAAGAGGACCAGGTGTGACTG
This sequence comes from Penium margaritaceum, assembly GCA_023375785.1. Classification (NCBI taxonomy): domain Eukaryota; kingdom Viridiplantae; phylum Streptophyta; class Zygnematophyceae; order Desmidiales; family Peniaceae; genus Penium; species Penium margaritaceum. Next base: position 144,770 of record SZWC01001188.1, on the reverse strand, counting down.
AGGAGAGTGCCACATGCACAAGACAAGGTGTGCCAGAGCTAACCGGCACAGGCATGGAATTAGGTGTGCTAAAGAGGACCGGCACTGGCACAGAGGCAAGTATGCCACAAGGGAATGACATTGGCACAGGAGCACGTGTGTCTAAAGACTAGCACGGGAGCACGTGTTGGAAGGAAATGAGACTGGCATGGGAGCATGTGTGCTAGAAGGGTCTGAGATTGACAAGTGAAAAGGTGTGCCAAAAGGGATTGAAACTGGCATGAGAGTAGGTATGCTAGAAGGGAATGAGTTTGGTACGGGAGCGTGTGTGCCGGAAGGGACTGAGATTGACATGTGAGCAAGTGTGCCAAAAGACACGGAGACTGGCACGAGAGTAGGTGTGCGAGAAGGGACTGAGTCTGGCACAAGAGCACGTATGCCAAAAGGAACTAGCACTAGAAATAAAGTAGGTATGCCAGAGAGAGCCCACGAGGTTGCAGGAACGACAGCCATAATGGCCGGATCCTCATCAGCCGAAGAGTGGACCACAAGAGAGGAGGCACGGAAGTGTTGGAATGATGCTCCTCACCATGGCAGGAGTGACTCCAAAAAGGAACATCAAAAAAGACAAGCCTTAGTGGCTTAGTGGTTAATGGTGTCCACCTCTAGAGGCAGGGGCCCGGGTTCAAGTCCCACAAGATGAAATTCTGCCCTGCCTCAAGGGAGGTGGAAAATAGATGCCAGGAAGCTAGCTCAACCTCTATAGTTCCTCTTTAAGTTTCTAGAAGGCCAGGTGAGGGTCCAGGAAGGTGGCACACCTTCTAGAAGGGGTGACTTGTCCTACAAGGCATCTAGAAGTGTCTTGGTCTTCTGGACACCTTCCCTCCTACTAGAAGCAAGCTGAGGAATCTAGGAAGGGGCAGAAGCTTCTAGAGGAGGGAAGGGANAGGGATGCCTTCCTAGGTGGGAAAAGGACAGCCTACCAAGGAGCACTCTAGAAGCCATAGAATCTGCTAGGAAGCTCCAAATCTGGCATGCTTTGGTGTTCTGGAAAGCTTAGATCAGTGGCTATAAAATGCCACTGCTTGTAGGCCTTGATCAAGTGTTAATTCCCATCCAATTGAGGCCAAAACTATTGCCTCAATCTCTGACCAGATTTTGCCATCCTTGGAACCAGTTGCCTCCATAGTTTCAGTCTCTCCAAAAACAGTTGGTGGTGTGAACCAGCCACTGCTAGGGACCCTCCAGGGTGCACACTCACCCTCAGGCCAACAGGAAGGACCCACTCATGCGTCTAGACTGCCCTATCCGCCGGGAAGAAGCACAGGTGGGAATGTAGTCGGTGATTAGTGACAGAATGCTAGATAGGTTGTAGTAGGTGAGAGCGTCAAAGAAGGGAGCATCTAGAGACTCAACGATGCGGTGACGAGCGGGGTCTCAAAAGCGCCACAAGACGGGACGAGTTGCACTACCACAGTACGCCTGGAGAAGGGAGTCTGGCTAGCTGCGGCTACTAATGTTGCTGCCCCTAATGGAGCAAAGACTGCTCCAGGAAAAAAAGGGATGGCGGCGACAGGTGTGGCTGCTGCTCCAAGCGGTAGACGACCCGGCCCTTGGATATGCCCAGAGTCAAATGTGCCATCGATCCTACAGAGTGAACTGTGCGCACCAATCCACGGGCCCCAGGGAGGCACTTGTACACGACGTGTCTCAAAACGGAGATCGTCGCGGACAACACAATCCGTTGTCGGTTCGGAGGGTGAAACTGCAAGCGCTGTTGCAACGGCCACTGATGCTATAGTGGTTGCTGCTATTGCAGCTGTCAGTGAGATGTCGGGCTATTCTATTGCCCCACATGGCACTCTAACATTTTTTTCTCTTGCCCTCTGCCCCCCTTTTATTCGTTGCCCTCACTCGCCACCCTTTTTTCATTCTATCTCTTACTCTCCCCTCTTCTTGCCCCCAACCCTCATCCTTGTTTTTCCAATGTCTTCCTCAACCCCGGGTTTTCACATCACCCGATTCTGGAGTGCCCCCTAGAAAGGGGGCAGGTCAGGATTGGGGGGGGGGGATAAAAAGAGGGGGCGATTTCAGGTCGCGCCCCCCTCGCTCCCTGCTCACTCCCTAAAAAAAGCGAGCGAGAAGTGAGCAAGTGAGCGAGTGAGAGGGAGAGGAGGGGGAAGGGGGTCCGCCCCTCCCTCCATCAGTCAGTTGTTGGGGCGGACAGGGCCGACGGGCCCCTCCAAGGGACCCCTCGGAGGGAGCTCGACCGGGGCCCTCCAAGGGCCCCCTCGAGAGGGGGAGGGGGGGCTCGAACGGCCAACGAGCCCCCTTCGAGGGGCCCCTTTGTGGGGGATCAAGGGGGTCCCTCCGAGGGGGAACCCTTGGAGGAGGGCTGCGAGGCCCTTCTGCAGCACCAGCTGTAGCGGTGGGCGTAACTGTTGCGGTTGCTACTGTTGCTACTGCTTGCGCTACTGCTGCTACTCCGCACAACAGCAGGTGCTGCTGCTACTTGCTGCTGCCGCCGCCACAGCTGTTGCTGCGTTTGCTGCATCTACTACTACTGCTACTCTGCGCAGCAGCAGCTCCTACTGCTTGCTACTGTCACCGTTGTTGCTTGCTGTTGTTGCTGCTCCTCCTGCTGTTGCTGCACGCTACTCCTGCTGCCGTCGTTGATGCACGATGTTGTTGATGCCACCGCTGCTGCAATGGCCTGCTATTGCTGCTGCTATGTGCTGCTACTGCTGTCGCCGCTGCTGCAACAGCTGATGCGCTGCTATAGCTGCTATTTCTGTTGCTGCAACGTGGCAGAGCGGCTGCCCCTATTACTGTTGCTTTGTGTGCAGCTGCTGCAAATGCTAGCGATGGCCGCTGCTACTACTATTGCTTCCACTGTTGCTGTTGGTGTGAGCGATTGCTCTTACTCCACTGCTCCTGCTGTGCGACACTGTAGTTGTCGCGGCTGCTCCGTCTGCTGCTGTTACTACTGTTGCCACCGCCACCGCTAATGCAGCTCTGCATGACTCACCGCCCTTGTAGCGTTCACGTGCAATCGCTTCGTGGTCCCTCACGTTGCTGCCGGCCCAGCGCCACGTGGCGCATTCTCTTTGCGTTCCGCCCACTAATGCTGCTTCTGCTGCTCACACGCCCCTCTGTGCTCTGATACCAAATTGGACATGAATTAGGGTATGCAGGCCCATGCAAACACAAGTATGACCTCTTTGTGTGAGTGCAATGCAAGACAGAAAAAAAAAGGCTAAGCCTGGAACGCATAATATGAAAGAACGAGGAGAAAATACAAATGAGCCCCTATCGGGCTTATGTAGGGGCGGCGGAAACTAGCCGCACCGGGTCCTGTCGCCCCCGCTGAACTCAAACAATTCAGTGAGGAGAACACACTGCATGCCCATATAGAACAACAAAGGTGGTCTCCTCGATGCACCGAAACAGCTCTCCGAGTGCCCGGGTATCGACCACCGAGAGAATACGAGCAGTGCTAGAGAATCTCAAAATCAGCGTCCAGACATCCAGCACGGCTTTCCGAACATCGGAAGCCCTTCTACAACCATCGAGTGTCCTTGTCGCACCGGTACAGTCCATCGGGTGTGCGGGTGTCAACCCACCAAGAAAACTCTCCTACCTAACGACAAGCCCACAAGACTGCCAGAACGCATCGACCGCGTCTTGCCGGCGCTGTCGTAGGTGATAGAGAAGTCTTGGTACTGTCCGAGGCCCATTGTCTCGTCACGCCCTCCTCTACCATATACCGCCAACGTGGTACATGGATAATCCATCGGCGTCAGTCCTGACGGGTGGAAGCCACACAAACCAACAAAGGGGGCCTCTTCGATGGGGGGGCTCAGAGGAGGGCTCCAAGGCCCCTTCGACAGCAGCAGCTGTGGCGGCGAGTGCAGTTGTTGCGGTTGCTACTACTGCTATTGTTGCTTCTGATACTGTTGCTATTACTGCTACTCTGCGTAGCAACTGTTGCTCTTGTTTGTTGTTCCTGCCGCTTGTTGGTTTTTGCGCATCTTTCATTGTGCTCTGTTGTGTCCTCCCGGCTTGTATACATCGGCATGCAGATGACTAACGGTGAGACTCGACGCTGATGGAGTAACGTCCGGTGGAGCCGACGCACGCTGAGGTCTTCTCGCAGTTCGCTGGAGCCTCCTCTCTCCGGCGTCGTGCTCAGCTCCATTGGCAGGCCTCCTCGACGGTCGTGCTGCCGGCGGTCACTGTCACCGCAGTTGTTGTCTGCATGTGCCCAGCATGTCCCATCGCGTCTGCATCGTCATGCTCTGTCTAGGGTCCTTGTTACATGTTGCATGGCCATGTTTGGCATCATGGACCATCGTAGGCACTGCCTGGGTTCGGGCAGCCATAACTCCTTGCTACTATTTTTCTATCTGTTTCTGACCGCACGACTGCGTTCGCAGCGTTGGTATTATGGTATGGTCCAATTTTCAGGCAAAAAGGACGACGCCCGGGTTTGGGGCTGTCGGGCGTCTAGCAGGGCTCACCGAGAAAACCCTGCCTGCCAGAAAATAGGTGTGGCACTATTTTCTGATTGGCTGGTTAGCTGAGTAACAACTTTTACACTAGTGGGGGGGGCTAGAACTTGGAGGGGTCTCCCATTGTTGCTCATTCTTCATTCCTAACAAGTTGTTTTCAGTTTTGAGCTGCTTTCTGGCGCTAACTCTGGCGCGCGCGTTTCTGAGTAACAAACCCAGAGCATCCAAACTTAGATTCTAGAGCAGCAGACTGAGGGGGCAGCTGATTTAAGCAACGAGCGTGGAAGCCCGCACGCTGCATCAACATCGCTGCTGCCCCAACCTGCTGCCTAGGTTGTCCAGCTTGGTATCAGAGCGCCGGGGTTCGACACCCATTGTGGACACCGGGGACGGGTCCATTCCTGTGTGGGAGGAATGGAGTGCAAGGTGTGCCACGTGGCTCGAACATAGGTCCTGGCCTGTGGGCGACGGATGGGATGAGTTGAGGGTTGGAGACCCTCAACTACCGCGGTTTTGGCCCAGTGGGCCAAGCTTCCCGTCCGTTCGTTGCATTTGGTATCACAGCCAGAGCGTAGCAGCAGCAGTAGAAGACTGGCGAACAGGTGCCAGACAACGCCGGTGGACCCCCATACGCGCCAGTGCAGGGAGAATGCTGCCGGATTTTTTCCGGCAGCATTGACCCGCCTGGTGGCGGCGTCAGATTTTTTCCCACGGCCACTGGGCCAAGGGAAATGCTGCCGGAATTTTTGGGCAGCACGGATTCCCATGCGTGACGCGAGGAGGTGAGCGGCAGGCGGCGTCTCACATCTGCGGACAACGACGCAAGCTGCAACGTCACCCAGGTGCAGTGACTCGCACCAGCGGCAGCCGCAGGCAACGTCAGCAAGCAGCCGCAACAATAGCCAGGAGCAGCTGCGTGCAGCAGCAGTAGGCAGAAGCAGCAACGTGCAGCAGCCCACAGCAGCAGCAGCTCAGCAGCAGCAGCAGCAGCAGCAGCCCGCAGCAGCAGCCCGCAGTGGCAGCAAGCAGCAACCGCAGCATGCAGCAGCTGCAGCTGCGTGCAGCAGCAGCAGCGAGCTGCAGCAGCTGCTGCAACGAGCTGCAGTAGTAGCAGCAGCGAGCAGCGGCTGGCAGCTGCCAGCCGCGACTGCTGCTGCTCGCTGCTCGCAGCGAGCAAGCAGCGAGCAGCACCCCGCTGCTGCCAAGCGAGCAGCAGCCCGCTGCTCGCAGCAGACAGCGGGCTGCTGCCCGCTGTTAAAAAAAACGAAAAAAAGGGCTCGTTCACCATATGCTCAGTTTTCGGAACTATATAGCTCATTCGCTTGTCGTCGTGCGAAAAAATAACCCAGGTATCAACGGACCGTCGGAAGTAACGCAGGTATCAACGCCGAGCGAGAAAGCAACCAGCCGCCCACAAGGTTAAAAATAATACTCATCCGCCAAAGTTGAACAGAAAATACCCGAGGAACCCAGAAACGCTAAGAAAAGTCATGTTCTTGCCACATACCATGTAGCATTGATGTATGAGATGATTTTTGTCATTCACCATGTCTCAGACAAATGCACCATTGCAATTTTTTCCATGTCAGGTCCAAAACGCATGCTGTGATCCAGCATGAAAAAAGGGGTGGGCGGCAGGTTGATTTTGTTGCGGAGGCTGGGCGGATGGTTGCTTTTGTAATGCAAGGTGGACGGATGGTT
>SZWC01001188.1:124722-138246 GCA_023375785.1 Penium margaritaceum | reverse complement strand
CGAGGAACCCAGAAACGCTAAGAAAAGTCATGTTCTTGCCACATACCATGTAGCATTGATGTATGAGATGATTTTTGTCATTCACCATGTCTCAGACAAATGCACCATTGCAATTTTTTCCATGTCAGGTCCAAAACGCATGCTGTGATCCAGCATGAAAAAAGGGGTGGGCGGCAGGTTGATTTTGTTGCGGAGGCTGGGCGGATGGTTGCTTTTGTAATGCAAGGTGGACGGATGGTTGCTTCTCTTCTGAACCACGGGCGGATCGTTACTTTTCTTCTGAACGACGGGCGGATGAGAGTCACACTTTGCGTTTTATGGGTATCTGAGCTATTTCACCCAAAAAACGAAACAAAAAAAAATCCCCCACCCCCGCAGCTCGCTGCAGCAGCCCGCAGTAGCAGCGAGCAGTAGCTACAGCACGCAACAGTTGCAGCAGCCCACAGCAGCAGTAGCAAGCTGTAGCAGTAACAGCAGCCGCAGCAGCTCGCAACAACAGCAGTTGCAACTACAACTGCAGCACCAACAGCAGCAGCAGTAGTTGCTGCTGCAGCAGCAGCAGCAGCAGCAGTAGTAGCGGCAGCAGCATCAAACAGCAGCAGCAGCAACAGCAACAGCAACAGCAGCAGCAGCAACAGCAACAGCAGCAGCGGCTGTAGCAGCATCAGTAGTAGCAATAGCACCAGTAGCAGCAGCAGCGGCCCCAACAACCATCGGTGCTGACGTCATCACCCCTCTGCTGACATCACTACTGACGTCATCAACAAAAAAAGGGGGGGAAGAAAGGGAAGGGGGAAGACCAAAGGGGTGGGTAGGATCCCCACCGCCCCAAGCTACTACTGACATCAGCAACACAAAGACAAAGAAAAAAAAAGAGAAACACAAGGGACATCAAACCATGGCTGGTAGCCCAAGCAAGGAGGGGTCCTCCTCTATTCGGGAGACCCCTACCCCCCCTTTTCTGCAACGACTACAGCAGCAGCAGTAGCAGCAGCCGCCACCGCCGCCGTTGCACTAGTAGCAGCAGCAGGAGCAGACACCGCCGTCGTTGCAGCAGTAGTAGCAGCAGCAGCAGCAGCAACTGCAGCAGCAGTAGCAGTAGGTGCAGCAGCAGCAGCTGCAGCAGCAGCAGTAGCAACAGCAGCAACAGCAGCAACAGCAGCAACAGCAGGAGCAGCATCAGCACCAACCCACTAGTGTCGTTGGCGGCAACCCTGATCCCCTCGTTGCTCTTCAGCAACAACTTGCCGTCTTGACGCAGCAGCTGGCAGCACTACAGCCAGTAGCCTCTCAGACTTCCACCAGTGCGCCGCCGCCATTCGTCCCTCCAGGGCTCACCAGCCCAACTGTGTCTGCTGCCACATACTACCTGGCACAGCAGCAGACTCAACGCCAGCGGCAGACAGTGTCCTCTGTCCTTGGCCCCACTTTGGACGCCGGCCGTAGGCAGAAGGACTTTGAGACACTGCCGCCGCCGCTTCAGGCTGGCGAGCAGTTCCGGAGCTGGGAGCTCAGCTTCTAGATCTGGATGCAAGGTGAGGGCCTGTGGGCATACTACACCCTCCCTTACGAATCCACCCAGGCCAACCAGCTGTATGATGCTGGCCACGTTGTCCGTGCCCTCGCCCCAGTTGCCCCTCCAGCTTCCCGCCTGGCCCTAGAGCCTTTCCTTGGCGACTTCATCTCTGGCGACATCCCAGACCCTGCAGCCGCATAGCACGTCCTCACTAGGCCCTACCGCCTGTCCAGCGACACTGAGATCAGCCGTCTGCTCCGGGAGTTTAACTCCCTGCACATGGGGGAGACCAAGACAGTCACTACCTACTGGCAGTGGGCGGAGGACATCCTTCGTCATCTTGACAAATCTGCTCCACCTTCTCTGTCCGCGCTCCTTACCATCAAGCGCGCCGCCACCAGTGCGTACGCAGACGTCTTCGTGCACTACCCCCAGGGCGTCCTCTCCACCATGGCGGCCCAGGGCACCCTTATGCCCTGGGCATACAAGCTCTTCCTCCGCATTCAGGAAGCTTGCCAGGAGTTTGAGCTCCATCGCACGGAGGCACTTGCATCACCAGCCGTTGCCTCCCCTGCCGTTGCCTCCGTGGCCGTCGCCTCCCCCACCGCAGCTACCTCATCGCCTTCGGGGAAGAAGAAGAAAAGCCGGAACAATTAAGGCAAGGGTCCACCACAACAGCAGCGACAGCAGTTGTCGACCGGGTCCACCGGTGGTGGCTCGGTCTGCCACAACTGTGGCCAGTCCGGGCACAGGTGGTACACGTGCCCTCTCCCGACGCACGAGGCGCGCGTCATCGCCACCATACATCGCCAGCGGGAGCGCCGTCTCGCCTCTGACGCCATCGCTACTGGTGGCTCTGACACGCCTACCTCGTTCAGCAGCTCTACCACTCCGACAGCTCCACCTGTCCCGTAAATGCCCGCGTTGCAGTAGTACTACCCGAAGCAGTACTTCCCACAGCCGTCGGCACCTCCGCTTCCTTCGTCGGCTCAGTCCTCCTACTACCCGGGCTCTGGCGCCGTCACTCCGCACTCCGTCTACACTCCCGCGCCGTCCTCCCGTGAGCGTCAGCTCGAGCAGTTCATCGCGCTCCAGCCAGTGTTGGCCTTGGCCCATCGCCCATCGATGCCCATCGATGCCCATCGATCCATCGATGGACCCCTTTCTGGGGGCATCGATGGGGCCCCTCATGCAAGGGGCACAAAACTGCCCAGACTTTACAGATGCTTTGGATTTGAGCACATTCACAATATGTATATGGTATTCACACCTTCTACGGAAGTACATTAAGGTCCAGAATGACACCATCATCATTGTTTTATCCATTCCATGCACTTTGGCATTGCAATACATAATGTCACAGTCACATTCATATCCTACTATCCACACACATTCATGTGGCCTTATGTACAATGGTTTGCAACTTTTAGCACTTGTATGACTTCTCTGCGTCCATGTCCACTTCACAGACTACATTGCTTGAATCTCCAAACAAGCACAAGCAAATATTGCAAAGGGGAGTGGAGCAAACATTGCTTCATAGAATGATCGAGGAAAAGTGACAAGTGAGTATGACAATGACAATGAGAATGTAAATCTACTTCTACTTCTGCTTGCGCTTTGCTGCCTTCAATGCAGCAGCCCTGATTGCTACAGCTGCTGCACGCTTCACAGCTACTGCTTTGGCTGCACCAGCTTTTGTTGTGGCCTTTGCAGCAGGTCCAACTCTGGAGGCTGCAGTGGATCCCTTGCGTTTAGGTGATACTGCAGTATCCTGTATCCCTTTTTCGGTGCCTGGTGTCTCTCCTGCTGCACTGGCAGCAGCTGGCACGTCCTGGACATGTCCACCTTCACACCCTTCACCCTGCACACCCCCTTCACCCCCTTCACCTCCCCCACCCCCTCCACCCTGCTTGTTGGTGGCTCCCTTGTCTGCTCTATTCTCTCTGCCCTGTCCATGTACAACTCCCTCATCCTTCTCTTTCTCCCCTTCATCATCATCCTCCTCATCCCCAACTCCCTCGTCCCTTGGAGCCTTGTTGGATGATGGAGTCACCTGCTCACGGACACGCACAGGCCGGGCATGTGGCAGCCCTGGCAGATCTGTCATGACACGCACGGTTGCCATGACCTCCACAACATCATCTTCTGGTGCTGGAAGCTCCTATTCCTCCTCTTCTCCCTCATTGTCACTCTCCATGTCATCCTCGGGCTCACTGAGAACCCCTTCCTCTTCCACAATGTCTCCATCGTCCTCACTTGCTTCTGCTTCTTCATCTGCTCCTGCCTCTACAACTGCTTCTGCTTCACCTGCTGCTACAAGCCCCGCTGCTGCCCTCTTGCCCCTAGTCCGCCCATACTACTTCCGCAATCGCACGTTGCAGCGAACCAAGAGCTCCAGCGTCTCCACCTTCAGCCTGTTGTGCCTGGCAGTGTGAATCAGCTCGTGCGTTGAAAAAACACGCTCACACTCAGAGGAGGCGCATGGCTGAGACAAGACTTTTAGGGCAAGATTGCGCAGCACAGGCAAGTGGCACATGTAGTTCACGTGCCACTCGACCACTGTCATCGTACCACACTGCACCTTGGCAACAGCTGCAATGGCCTTAGCATTCCGTCGCGGGGTGACCATGGGATCCGTATCCAACATCGTCTGGGCTTTCTGGAATGCCCCAATCTCCTTCATCACCTGGTCCTGGTCATTTTCTGGAACCAGCGCCTCAACAACCATCTGCCAAGCTGCCAAAGTGGTGTTTTCCTGTGATAGGTCATTGCCTAAGTGCTCTGGGTGGAGACGGCGAGCAGCAGCATACAAAGGACAAGACATGTCCTTCGACCACCGTGCCTCAAGCCTGCCAAGCACAAAGTTGACATGATTTTCTGCAACCCTCCGAGGCTTCCTACCCTTCTTCACAGAGAGACTCTTCAGAGACTCAGCACAGTCCAGCAGCCCCTCATAAATCTCACCCACACTCCCACCTGGCTTGTCCGCAACCCTTAGGAGTACAGTCAGTGGCTGCAACAGCTCTTTCAGCTGACGCACCTGAACCCAGAAGACCTTCCTCCTGATAAAACGCCTCACCTCCCTCTTCCTTGACCGAAAGCTGGCATCGCGGTGAGAACCAATCTGCTTCCACACATCCAGTCCAACAAACGTCTCCAACTCCTCACGAATCTCCAGAAGCCTCTGGACCATGGAGAAGACCGATGCAAACCGAGTGTCGCACCAGTTCTTCAATACCTTGCCGCCTGTCTTCTCCTTCAGCCACGTCCTCGGCATCGCATTGTTCCTGAAAAAAGCAACAATCTTCTCACACCGTCCAATGACACTTGCACCCCACGGTGATTTCCCCACATCCTTCATTATGAGGTCCACATTGTGTGCACAACATCCCTGAAAGAACAGTCGTGGATACTTTTCCCGCAGCTCTGTGAATGCCTTCTTGTTCACTGATGCATTGTCGCAGATGACAGAAACAACCTTGTCCTCTCCCACCATCTCAATAGCTGCCTCGATCATGCAGGCCACGTGGTCTGCATCCCGGGTCAGTCCACTGGCGTCGCGAGAGAAGAGGCGCACAGAACCCATGGCGTTCACAACCATGGCGTTGTAGATTGGTCTGACCTGCCGGTCAGACCACTCGTCTACGGCTAGACTGCACCCATAAGTGCTCCAACCCTGATTCAAAGGAGCGTCAAGTGCTTCCAGCTCCTTGTCTAGCTTTGGAAGAAGGTCACCCACCACAGTGGACCTTGCAGGCAGCCGGAAAGCAGCAGTGACCTTCTTGGCATTTTGTATGACCTCCATCAGCACTGCCTCACGGCAGAAAGAGATGGGCAGGGCTGAGATGCACATCAACTTGACAATGCTGAGCTGGCACTTTTCGTTGTTGGACCGGTCTGAGTGCTCAACCATCGTAGACTGCCGAAAGCTAGCTGCCTTGTTGATGTCAAAGATGGGAACCTCACCCTGCAAGGTGGTTGTAGTCGTTTGCCTTGGCTGCTTCTCTGGTTCCTCATCGTCGCTGTCCACCACCAGCGTCACACCACCCAGTGCAGCCCGGGCCTCCTGTTGCTTCTTCTCCCACAGCTTCAGCCACTGGACAGCCTTGTCCTTTGTGCCCCACTCCGTCCCTTCTCCCTTGTAGAGACTGACTCGGTACGGTTGCCATCCAGCTGGGGGAGGTGGGTACCGCTCCAAACCAAGGGCATCTCGACACAGGGGAGGAGGGTGAGGGCACTTGGCGACGTTAGGGTTGTTGCATGCAAAATGTCCCCGTATGCGGTCACATGTCCCGCCAGTCTTCTTGGCACAAGAGCCGCAGATGAAGCCGGGATTTTTGGCATCCGTGGGGCACGGCTCACAATGCTTGCTCAGCTCTTTTGTGAGAAAGTCACCTGTGAGCGGCCGCTTCTTTGGTGGGTTCCACTTCGCTGCGTCGAACAGACTTGAGGCTGCCGAAAGATTAGCAGAACTTCCCTGATGCGAGGTGCCTGTCTGCGAGGCCATGCTAGCTGGCCTCAACAGTTAGCCAAAATGGCTAACTGTTTAGGCCAACATCGAAGAGAAAAGTGCTGTGTGACTGCCACACTTCGGCAGTCACACACGGTGGTCTCTGCCGGGTCGAACTGTCGGGTCGACCCGACGTCGCCAATGTTGACCCGCCAGGATTGCACGGTCGAGATGATCAGTTGGAGCTGCACATCAGACGGGCCAGAGACGGGTATGTTGATGTGCCACGAGGTAACGCATGTCACCGTGTTTTGTGTGCATGATCCATGAAGCTATTTACAGGCAGGACAGACATGACGTGACGTGGACCAAACCACGGTTACAATTGCATGGTTACACAGTGGGGTATCTTCTGGAAATACGAGGTCATGCATGGATATTATTAACTGCTTTCCATTGGATGATGGGTGATATAACTTGACACATGTCATGTACACATGTCACAATCGTAGTTGTTAGAAAAAAAAAACATTTCCTGAAAAAAAACTGCCAGAAGTCGAACTCGTCGGTGGACCCATTTTCACCTGAATATGCGGTCCTCCGACGTGTGGGGCCCCGCTCGGTCGCTTGGTGGGTGTAGCGTGCACTCGCAGGCTGCATCGGCATCGATGCCCCATCGATGCCGGTCGATGTGTCGATGTCGATGTAGGAGCCCTCCATCGAGCATCGAAGTCAACTATGGCTCCAGCTTGGCCTGCCTCGCCCTCCTCCCCAGGGAAGTGCGAGTTCCGTCACCTCCTGCCCTCCTGCCCAGCCGTGCATGACTGAGACTGAGCTGCGGTCGTGTCCCATCTCTCGTCTATCTCTTCATCTCTCGTGGTCTCCTCCACCCCCCTCCTTGACGACATTGCGTGGCTTGGCGATTGGCAGTTTCTCTTCGCGCCTCCTTCCACCGTGTCCGCGTCCCTCGCTTGCTGCCATGTGACCGTTAGCGACCTAGCAACCCCTGTCCAGGACCCTGCTGACACCTGGATCATCGACTCCGGGGCCACACATCACATGACGGCCTCTCGTGAGGCCTTCAGTATGCTCGTTCCTGTAGGCAATGTCTCCGGTGTCCGCACGGGTTCCGGACAGGTGTTGCCTGTCCGTGGTGTCGGCATCGTTCGTTTTCGTGGTCCTGCCGGTGACGTCTTTCTGACCGATGTCCTCTTCGTCCCTGGTCTCAAGCTCAGCCTCCTGTCCGTGACTGCCCTTGATCGCATGAGCATGGACGTTGCACACTCGCGTGGTTTCGGCACTGTGTCGTTGCCTCCGTCTGGTCTTGTCGTACTGCACGCCACCGCCTGTGGCAACCTCTGGCATGTTCCTTGCCTCTCCTCTTCTCCTCCCGTCTCCTCCCCGTTGGCCGCCACAGGCCATGTGTTTGTCACCAGTACACTTTCTCCTCAGCACACCCGCCTCCTACACCGTCGCCTTTGCCACGTCCACTCCGCCGCTGTAGAGAGCATGCTCCCACCCAGCCGGCCAAGGGCCTTGACCCGGAGACCTTCCCTCTCCCGTGCCCCACTGAGTGCATTGATTGCGCTCAGGGGAAGATGCACCGGTCCACGTACCCATTGTCTTCCTCCCGTGTATCCGCCCCTCTCGACCTTGTCCACTCGGACGTCATGGGCCCTCTCCCCACCAAGTCCTTCGGTGAGCATGGCCGCTATGTCCGCACCCTTACGGACGACTACTCTCGCTACCGCTGGGTCTTGTGCCTCCGGCAGAAAATCGATGTTGCCCGAATCATTCAGGACTAGCTAGTCCTCGCGGAGTGCGAGTGTGGCCGCTCTCTTTGCCGCTTTCGCTCTGATCGCGGTGGAGAGTACATGGGTGAGGCCACGACCTTTCTCGCCTCTCGCGGGATCCACCATGAGACGTCTGCACCCTACACACCCGCCCAGAACGGCGTCTACAAACGGTGGAACCATACCATGGCCGACGCCGTCCGCACCATGCGGGTTGAATCCGGTCTCTCCGATGGCTTCTATTTTGAAGCCATGGCCTACATGACCTGGGTCTGGAACCGGATTCCCCACGGTCCCCTTCCCCGCCAGTCCACGCCATACCAGCACTGGTGCGGTCGACGCGTTGACCTCCGCCCGGCTCGCGTCTGGGGTTGCGTGGCCATTGTGTGGCTTCCTGCCCCACAGTAGGGCGGCAAGTTCGCCCCCCATGGACGCCCCTGCACCTTCCTCGGTATGTCTCGTTTTTCCAAAGCCTGGCGCTTCTGGGACCCATCCCGACACTACATCGTCAAGTCCCGCGATGCCCTCTTCTTCGAGGACCTGTTTCCCCGCGACCTCATCCGCTCCGGCTCGTCCGTGTTCCTCCCATCACGTAGGGGAGTGGTGAGTCCTTCCTCCTTCCTGTCGCATCCGAGTGACACGTCACCCCGTCCCTCTGAGCCGGCAGCCCCTGTCGCGTCCTCTGGCCCCCCCGGGCCAACAGCCCCCGTCGCCCCAATCCTGTCCGCTGGTCCCTCCGGATCAGCTGCCCCTGTCGCGTCCACCGGCCCCTCTGGGCCTGCAGCCCCAGTCGTGTCCGCTGGCCCCTCCGGACTAGCTACCCCAGTCGCGTCCACCGGCCCCTGTGGGCCTGCAGCTCCTATCGCGTCCGCTGGCCCCTCCGGACCAGCTGCCCCAGTCGCGTCCGCTGGCCCCTCCGGGCTGGCAGACCCAGTCGTGTCTGCTGGCCCCTCCGGACCAGCTGCCCCAGTCGCGTCCACCGGCCCCTCTGGGCTTGCAGCTCCTGTCTTGTCCGCTTGCCCCTCCGGACCGGCTGCCCCAGTCGCGTCCGCTGGTCCCTCCGGGTCGGTAGCCCCAGTCGCGTCCGCTGGCTCCCCCGGGCCAGTAGCCCCGTCCGCCTCCGTTGGCTCGTCGGACTCAGTGTCATCTCCTGCCCGACCGTGCTACACACGCGGCCTAGGCGGCAGCCTCCGACCTCGGCCAAAAGTGAGCGCGCAAACTGTTGCACCGTGTCCCTTGACGCCTCGACCCCCTGTGGCTCCACGTGACTCCTCCACTCCCACGGTTGTGAGTGGGGACCCTGGAACGAAGGCTCTCGGCCTGGCCACTTCGACCATCATCGCAGACCTTCACCCGGGCTCTGCATTGGGCTATGCCATGCATCATCACGAGCATCGGCAAGCTATTGTGGCTGCACTCGTCCGCATCCCACCTGGAGCTCGTGATGCACACGCCCTCTCAGTCCGGTACACAGCACGCCTGGAGGACCCAGCCACCCTACGTGAGGCTCGAGCCTCTCTTGAGGCCGCACATTGGGATGCTGCCTGCGCCGAGGAGCTCGTTGCTATCCGTCAGCACCACGTGTATGACCTCGTCGACCTCCCTCCAGGTCGAAAGGCCATTGGTGCCAAGTGGGTCTTTCGGCGCAAGTGGGAGCCTGATGGGTCCTTGGACAAGTACACGGCCCGCCTCACAGCAAAGGGGTTTGCTCAGGTCCCTAGGATCGATTACGACCAGATCTTCGCCCCTGTCGGTCGGTTCTCCACTAGCCGGGCGCTCTTCAGCCTGGTTGCCCAGCATGGGTGGGAGCTGCACCAGATGGACATGAGCAACGCATTCCTCCATGGCTCACTGGACGGTGAGGAGCTCTACATGGTGTAGCCCCCAGGCTTCGACGACGGCACTGGGAGAGTTTGGCGGCTACGGAAGGCCCTCTCTGGCCTAAAGCAGTCGCCTCGGTGCCGGAATCAAGAGATCAGCAGCACGCTTCTCCGTGGCGGCCTCGAGTGCAGCACCGCTGACCTCGCACTATTCGTCAGCCCGCGAGGTCAGACCTTGACCGCATTTCTGGTCTACGTCGACGATCTCCTCATTGCGTCACGAGACACGGCCGCCATCCAGCTTGTCAAAGACTCGTTCAAGAAGGCTGTGAGTTCAGTCGGCGTGCGTCCGTGAGTTGTCCTCTTTATCTCTGCGTACGTCTCTGCGTGCCCTAGGGGAGTCTGGATGTTGATCGTGTCTCTGCCCGCCTATGTGCACTACGCCTGTGAGTCATGGGGGAGTGTTGGTTTTTGCGCATCTTTCATTGTGCTCTGTTGTGTCCTCCCGGCTTGTGTACATCGGCGTGCAGATGACTGACGGCGAGACTCAACGCTGATGGAGTATCGTCCGGTGGAGCCGACGCACGCTAAGGTCTTCTCGCTGGACCCTTGAGCCTCCTCTCTCCGGCGACGTGCTCAGCTCCATCAGCAGGCCTCCTCGGCGGTCGTGCTGCCGGCGGTCACTGTCACTGCAGTTGCTATCTGCGTGCGCCCAGTGCGTCCCATCGCGTCTGCATCGTCATGATCTATCTAGGGTCCTTGTTACATGTTGCATGGCCCTGTTCGGCATCATGAACCATCGTAAGCACTGCCTGGATTCGGGCAGCCATAACTCCTTGCTACTATTTTTCTAGCTGTTTCTGACCACACGACTGCGTTCGAAGCGTCGGTATTATGGTATGGTCCAATTTTCAGGCAAAACGGATGACGCCCGGGTTTTGGGCTGTTGGGCGTCTGGCAGGGCTCACCGAGAAAACCCTGCCTGCCAGAAAATAGGTGTGGCACTATTTTCTTATTGGCTGGTTAGCGGAGTAACAACTTTTACACTAGTGGGGGGGCCTAGAACTTGGAGGGGTCTCCCATTGTTGCTCATTCTTCATTCCTAACTAGTAACTTTCAGTTTTCAGCTGCTTTCTGGTGCTAACTCTGGCGCGCGCGTTTCTGAGTAACAAACCCAGACCTTCCAGACTTAGATTCTAGAGCAGCAGACTGAGGGGGCAGCTGACTTAAGCAACGAGCGTGGAAGCCCGCACGCTGCATCAACAACGCTGCTGCCCCAACCTGCTGCCTAGGTTTTCCAACTCCGCTACTATTGCAGTGCGCCGCCGCTGCTGCTAGTGCTTACTGTTGTTACCACACCTATTGCTGCTGCTTGCTACTGCCGCCTTTGTTGCTCCTGTTGTGCGCCGTCGCCACTGCTACTTTTGCAATGCGGCACAACAACTGCCGCCGCTGCTACTGCTTGCTGTTGCGGTCGCTGCTACTGCTGCTGCTGTGCGCTGCTACTACTACCGCCGACGCCACCACTGTTGCTGTTACGCAGCACAATAGCTACCGTTGCTGCTGCTACAGCCACAGGCGCAATTGCTACCAATGTTGCCGCCTGCCGCTGCTACTACTACTGATGTTGCCGCTACTGCTATGGGTGTGAGCGGCTCCTCTACCGCCACTACTCCTGTTACGCGGAACCGCAGTTGCCGATGCTGCTCTTGTTGCGTCTGCTGGTGCTTCTACTGCTACAACCGCAACCGCTACTACTATGGTGCCCTGCTCACCGCACCCCTGGCGTTCACGTGCAGTCACTGCGCGCTCCCTCATGATGTTGCCGGCGCAGAGCCATGTGGCGCGTTCTCTCTGTGTTTCGTTCAGTACTGATGCTTCTGCTGCTCACACGCCCCCCCTGTGCTCTGATACCAAGTTAGAATTTAATTGGGGCATGCAGGCCCATGCAAACACGAACATGAGCTCCGAGTGTGAGTGCATTGCGAAACGGCAAGAATTTGGAATACATTGTATGAAAGAACAAGGAGAGTTGACAAATGAGTCCTTAGCGGGCTTGTATAGGGGTGTCGTCACCTAGCCGCACTAGGGCCCTGTCACCCCCGCTGAACCCAAACGAGGGAGCGGGGAGTGGTTTAGGAATTATTTAGGGTGTATGTTTAAATTCGGCGAAAGATGGGGGGTAGGACGTTGAATTCCACGAGTGGGCCAAATTAGTTATTCTGTTTCGACAAACTACGGAGACCCGCTCGGGTGTTTGAAGTTCCAAGCAGCCGGATGCCGACCATTCGGACATTTGACTAGTCGGATTTGACGGATCAGGCGGGACTGGTCACGCGACTGGTCGGTTTCGCGTGATTGGTCACGCGACTGGTCACCTCACTGGTCAGTTCCGCGTGACTGGTCATGCGGAACTGACCGCACGTTGAGTGAACGCGAATGACAGATGACGCGCACCACGTTTGAACCTAATCCCCAAAATACATTTCGTCCATTCATAGTTACATGCCAGAACCAATGGCCAACGAACTCTGACAAAAAAAAACGAAAACATGAGGGTGGATCGTTAAATTCGTCGAATTGCTCTTGAAATTGTTTAAGTGGTACTTTAAAATTCGATGAAAGTTCATTTTCGACGAAATTCGACCACTATCAAGACCATTAATATCGAAGTTAACGATCAGTAGGGTATATGGGTAATCCATCGATGTCGGTCGTGACCACACAAACCAACACACCCAACTTCTCAAACATCTGCCATGCGTCCCGGGTGCTTGCTAGGGTAGTATGCATTTTTTTCCTATAGTCGCTAGAGTTTCATCGGTGGACTAACTCTTGAGCCCAATTTCTATGTTTTTGCAGTTTTGTCCATCGGTTGATGCCCAACCTATGTATGTTACCAGTCATAGCGGCCGGCTTGAAATTCTTCATCTCGATGTTTAGACTGTGTTGTGTTTGGATGACTGTGCGAAGAGTTATGGCCAAAACGGTGGTTTTTGGCCGGTTTGAGGACAAACTAACATTGCTCCGTGCGTCATCCGCCGTGTGCTGCGGAAGTCATTGATATCGTGTACTTGTCAACTGTCATCTCTCTCCATTACTAAGCTATTGAAGGTTAAGACCTTGAGCATTTGCCTGGTCTAACCGTCACAATTTCTTGGAATTGTTTGCTAGCAAGTGTGCTAGCTCAGCATGGCCAGGAAGCCTCTTGGTACTATTCCACAACTCGAGAGTGATTTTGGGGCTGCAAGAAAGGGTGGGATTGCCCAAGTCTCCACATTGTAAGGATGTAATCACCTTGTGATTTTACATGTGTAACTGACACAAGAACCATCGGAGGATCACTAAATGTAAAACCCTGTATGGTATGGTCATCCAGGTTGAGCTGATTTTTATTGAGAGACCCGCTTCCACATCACTGTCTCAGAAGCACAATGGAAATTCAATGCCATCCAGTTCGACAGAAAGCTTGGCTGACAGAGGACTTGAAAGTGTACCGTGCTTTTCCTCATTCTGTTTTAACCAACTCTTGCTACTCCAACCAAGCAGGTAGAATGTTCCTGTGGAGGCTTCCCTTTAGTGCTTTTGCATCACCATGTGCCCGATTTTCCACGAGGACTGAAGCACCACTCGCTCTCAAAATCTATGAGGCTATGCCAAATGGGGCCACAGCCGGCTCTACCTAAACCCTCAACGGAGAATGAAGCTTGACAACCTGGGCAGGAGCCCTTCGCTAGCCCATCCTTCCACGTGACAGTCCACAAACCATGCCACTTAACTGGAGCCTACTTCTTGCTGGCATCCTCGTACTCCGCCTCGCTGGAGCTGGAGCTGCCGCCAGAGGAAGACGAAGAGGAAGAGTCGCCAGAGGAGGACGAGGAGGAGCTGCTGCCTGATTGCCTCGACAACGTCTCACCGATTTTGAGCGAAGCCTGGCGTGCC
>SZWC01001188.1:95331-106572 GCA_023375785.1 Penium margaritaceum | reverse complement strand
TCATGCCCAGTCCGCCGAAAGGCGCCTGCAAGACGTAGAAGGCACAGCAAGGAGTCCCGGTGACATCTGGGGCTCTAGAACAGTGGTCGGTCAGCTCCAGACGGGTAGTCCGCCGCCTGTCGTTGCGCCGGTGTCACCAGGGCCGCCTGCCTCAGGGATCTGCACGAGTATGGACACGGCCGAGTGGTCACAGTAAACTGTACAGTAACAGCACAAAGCACAACAGTCACTCATTCCCATACGGTGAACGCAAAGCTCTTGGAGGAAAACAACAGGCTTGACCAAGTGCTCGCAGTCACCTTGCATCGCGTTGGGGAAGAAGTCAATGCTCGTGAAATGCTCAAAGCCAAGCAGTACGGAGTGGCTCAGATCTATGAGGTAGCAGTTGTGCACGCAGTTGGGGAGGCGACCAAACGCGTGCTCGAACACCAGGAGCAGATTCGAGCCAAGGGTTTCAACGCCAGCACAACCACCACCCATCGTGTCATGGTTAAGCCCGCTATGAGTGTTGGACTAGCGGTACCAAGCAGAACAAGTTGATCCATGTTTGACTTGGCCGACAGATACGACGGCAAGGCTAACGTACATACATGGCTGAAACGTTTCAACTTGCAGATGCAGCTGAGGAAGCTGGCCTCGGAGGATTGGGGCGCACAAGGAATGCTAGCCGTAAATCGTGAGCACTTCGAACAGCTGGCAAAGATTTCGTATGCGAAGGACCAGCAAGGGAGTCCCACTTGGGTGGAGTTCGAGGTACTAATGGAGGAGTTGTTTTCTCACCAGATCGACTCCTAAGCAGCAAAGGCCGACTTGGAGAAGTTTCGGCAATGGATCATGACATTGAACCACTATGTGGAGGTATTCTATGGCACAGCCCAACGTGTCCAGCCGCGACAGATGATGGAAGAGGCCAAAATCCCACTCTTCTTAAACGGCTTGGCTAGCCAGCATCAGAAGTTTCATTGAATTACGGACAAGGACCACAAGCATTGGACGAGCTTGCATGCTGTGACAAAGTACGTTCTTGAGACGTACAATCAGAACTTAGCATTGTGGGACACATCGACTCTACTACATACCACGAGGCACAACACATCAAGCTTTTTGGGGAAGAATGGAAGCAAGCACCCTTTTGACGGACAGGTTGGCCAACCCAAGAAGGATCGCTTCCAGGAGCAAAATGCACAGCAGACCGGTTCCTTCACATGCAAGGAGTGCACTGAGCCCGGGCATATTGCACGCAACTGCCCTCACCGTCAACGGCAAGTTCCTCCAAAGGGGCCAGTTATCCGCCATGGACAAGCTAACAGGTCTTTCGGGGGGGCTAACCGCCAGGTTGGACAAGGGCACCAGTATGGAGGAGCTCATCCTGGTCAGGGGATTGGCGGGGGAGCACTTGTTGGTGGACAACATGCCGGACCTTGAGTAAGCAACAACAGTTTTGGCCACGCGCCTGGAGGGCAGCAGCAGCCAGCCTTTGGCACCGTTCAGAGGATTCGAGTGCACGGACGCCAGCGTCGTGGTGGACACCCCGGTGTTCAGGAGGAAGCTGAGGGGTATGGCCAGCCTGGAACAAAGCCGCGTGGTTTCTAACAGGATTTTCGCCACCCCCAATAGTAAAAAGTGGACCACTGCCCGGGGGACTTGATGGCATAGAGTCTTGGAGAACGTTCATGTTTGTGGATGACGAAGCGATTTGAGTTTTTTTCATCGCAATGCTTTTCAACCATATTCCCATCATTCATCCAAACTGGCTCTTTCTACTCAAGCCGTTTCCATCCAGTCATGTATGTGACGCAAGAGAATCTTGACAATCGTGCATGACTTATCATAATTACAAAAGAGAATGTACACGAAATCATTAAAGAAGTAGAAGAAGCTCATGCAAAGCAAAAACTCACGTCAATCACACTCGTAGTACATGTGTGTGATGGGGTTTTCATGTAACAATTCAAGCATTGGAGGTTGCTTGCGACCTACACACGTGGTCATCACATGTGGGAGAAGGTGTGTGACATGGTGGAGCTACGAAAAATCTCTTGTTACTACCGGATCTACCACATGCAGGCAAAACATCTCCTGCGCTTGTTCGTGCGTACGTTCGTGGCAAACATGACCATACAGTTCCGGGGAAGTGTGAATGGGGCCCCAGTCCGCATCCTTACAAATACTGGTGCGCAAGATTCATTCATGAAAGCGGCATTCTTAACCGCCATTGGTCTTACATACACTCCAAGACAAGGAAAGGTGGTGGTGGGGAATAATCGCGAAGTCCCAATTCTGGGTGACTACATGGCACAGATTTCAATCGAAGGATTGCAAACAAAAGTGCAGCTCACGATGCTAGATATTTTGGACCCTTTTGACGTTGTCCTTGGGGATCCGTGGTTGGTGAGCCATAGAGCAAAGATGGAATTCAAGTCAAAGACGCTCCAAGTACTCAAAGGGCAATGAAAACTCACCATCTCTCCGATACCTCAACTCCACGATCCAATGTAAAACACACCAGCTATGTTGTCCGCGTTGCAAGTCAAGCGAAGGTTACGGCAAGGATGCCGTTGCTTCTTGGCCTCATTGAGAAAAGCAGAAAGCGACAATGAGGACTCCACTCCACACAAGGTGGCAGCTATCATTCATGATTTCCAAGACCTGTTTGAAGAGCCACCAGATGGTTTACCTCGAGCACGGGCAACGGGTCACACCATACCACTAGAGCCCAATGCAAAGCTGCCTTTCCGCGACATGTATCAGCTCAACCCAGCTAAATGGAAAGAGGTTAAAACACAAATCAAAGAGTACTTGCGTAAGGGATGGATTGAGTGGAGCTCATCTCCTTTTGGTGCACCAATCCTCTTCGTGAGTAAGAAAGATGGAGGATTACGAATGTGCGTGGACTACCGTGCACTAAGTTAGCTCACGGTGAGAAATTGCTATCCATTGTCACGCATCAAATACCTCTTTGATCAGCTCCCGGGGGCACAAGTCTTCTCGTCACTTGACCTCTCTCAATGATACCATCAAATTTGCATCATAGAGGAAGACGTACCCAAGAGTGCTTTTTGCACACACCTAGGACACTATCAATTCCGTGTTCTATCTTTTGGGCTAAAAAATGCACCCGCAACTTTTCAAGCCGTAATGCACAGCCTATCGGGAAAGTCGGTGTTGATGTACCTCGTCGACATCCTTGTTTTCTCAAAAGCTGCCGAGGAGCATGAGAGGCACCTGCAAGAGGTGTTGGGAATACTTTGTGACAACAAATTCTTTGCCAAAATGAGCAAGTGCAAACTTGCACTTGAGGGGGGTCGAGTACCTTGGACATATTATGAGTGGCGACGGCATCCATGTGGACCCTCGGAAAGTACAGGCGGTGAAAGAATGGCCACAACATGAGAACGTGGGCCAGATCTGATCCTTCTTTGGCCTTTCAAACTACTTCCGACGGTTCGTGATGGGTTACTCGACCTTGGTCAGCCCACTCATAAGCCTCGCAAGGAAGACAGTTACGTGCAGATGGATAAAAGACTGTGAAGAATATTTTCTCAAATTCAAAGAGATGCTAGCCTTTGCACCGGTGCTTGTCCTCCCTCACCCCACCAAGCCGGGGAGCTCAGGTGTGATGCATTGATTGTTGGCGTGGGGGCGGTACTCATGGAAGGTGGACACCCGGTGGCTTATGAGAGCCAAAAGCTTCTGGTACAGAAACACGATACACCACGGGCGACCAAGAGCTCCTTGCGGTTGTCCATGCCTTCAATGGGTGGCGTTGTTACTTAGAAGGAGCAGACATGGAGATCACAGTAGTTACCGACCACAACCTCTTGACTTACTTCCAAAACAACCTAATTTGTCAAGACGCAAAGCACGTTGGAGCGAGTACTTGAGCATATTCTTGTTCACGTGACAATACCGACCCGGCCACATCAATGTGGCTATTCCATTGAGCCGGAACCTCGTGTGTGTGGCTATCATGGTGGGATGTGCTGAATACTCTGATTGCAACTTCGCAACGGTAGCAACAGCGGTCACTCAACGTGCCAACCCGCTACTTGCCGCACCTAGGCCACTTGTCCAGGTCAGCCCCTTCAAAAATCGGATCCGTATGGGGTATACAGTTGATCCTTGGTTCCAAGACTCTTGAAACATTGAGCGCCACAACTTGATTCAGTCTGAAGGACTCTATTGGCATGGCGAACAAGTGGTCGTCCCAGATGCCAACAAGCTTAGTGAGCAACTGATGTTCGAATTCCATAATCCCCCAACGGCCAGTCATGAGGGCCCTGAGAAAACAGGGTACGCCTTGTTCGAGCACTATTGGTGGCTGGGATGGAGCAATGATGTGCGGAGACATCGTTCAATCCGTGACATTTGCCTTTGTAACAAAGCAACAAACAAAGCTCCTGGGGGTCTCCTACAACCGCAGGGGCTTCCTTTTGCACCATGGGAATCTGTCGCCATAGACTTCATCATTAGCCTCCCACAAACAAAGAAGGATCACGATGTCATCTGTGTGGTCATTGACCGCGCGACGAGCCTTGACCACTTCATGCCCACGACATCACGGGTCATCGCTTAGGAAACAGCACGCCTGTTTTATGATGGTGTTGTGAAGTACCACGGCATCCCATTGGATATCATCTCCGACTATGATCCTCGATTTGCGAGCCATTTTTGGCAAGCACTCCATGAACGATACGGGACACGTGTGCAAATGTCCACAATATTCCACCCACAAACAAACGAGTAGACCGAACGCATGAACCGCACATTGGTATAGATGTTGCGCATGTACATCGACTATTCGATGGAAGATTGGGATGAGTTCCTCGCCCCGTTAGAGTTTGTAGTGAACAATGCCATCAGCCAGTCCACGGTGTACACCCATTCCTCCTGAATCATGGTCGGCATCCGGTGGTACCTGCTTCCCTAGTGAAGCTTGGGGGCGGCGGTGATCAGGTTCCCTCCACCCAAGCCTTTGTTGAGTAGATGGATGCTTTGTGGCGTGATGCAAAGGCACATTTATACATTGCCAGACAGGGTCCAAAGGCCTATGTTGACAAGTCTCGACGTGAGGTTAATGTCTCCGTCGGTGAACGGGTGCTTCTTAGCACAAAGAATCTCCGGCTGAAGACGCCTGGTGCACGCAAAATGTTCCCCAAGTGATTGGGACCATTTGTGATCACGCATGTTGTGGGACTAGTAGCTTACTGCTTGGAGCTCCCTTCAGCAATGCGCATCCACAACGTCTTCCATGTGAGCCTGATTGCACCATACACAGCGGATGGGTCTGTTTAGCCACCCTCTCCTACAGTTCTTACCGTTGAAGGTCAATGCTCGGTACAAAGAATCCTCCAACACCGCGAGCGTGCACTCCACACACGGGTGGTTAAGGAGTACCTTGTGCATTGGGCCGGTTGTGGACCTGAACACAACTCTTGGGAGCCTGAGTCGCGGATGCCAACAATGGCTGTAACCGAGTACTGGGAGGAGCTGGCTGCCCGCTCCCGCCAACGTGCCCACGGGGGTACCACCCTGGCACACACCCCTTCCTAAGGATCTGGCATAAAACCGATGCCAACCACGACACGTGTGACAGGGACACCTGGACACCGGTCGCGAGGACCCTCCTTGTTAAAGGGGGGAGGAAGCGCCGCCGTTCTTTTTTCTACGCACGTGAAAAAAGTAGTTTTGCCAAAGTGTCGAAGGAATTAGAGAAAAGTTTTCAAGAAAGTGATGTCAGCTTGAACAAAAACATGTTATGACGTATTCAGTGTTTTGTTTTGTGAATGTTATCTCCTCCACCAAAGTTCACAAATCGGGTCGATTTGGTTCCAAAGGGCAAGGAATGTAGAGAGAGTGTGTTCCACATGCTCTCTCTCTCTCTCTCTCTCTCTCTCTCTCTCTCTCTCTCTCTCTCTCTCTCTCTCTCTCTCTCTCTCTCTCTCTCTCTCTCTAAACACTCGATCGTGCTAGTTGTCATGGTCAAGGCCACCCTGACAGTAGGTTGGATGAGAAAAGTACGTAAACTAGGGTCGTGTTTTGATGTCCGCGATAAAAAGCAACATAAGTGAGAACTGGAACTCGCAAAGCATTTCTTTATAAAGAAATACGTTATGACTTCTCAATATCTGCGTTTTTGGTACAAGGATTTAATAGAAACCCACCGTCTATTGCAAGTAACTTGTCGATGGATAGGAACATATACAAAGTAGGCTCTCGCCGGAAGGAAAGAGAGCACCAAATGAAGTGGCTAACACCAACGGATACTATCGCAAAGCAATGATAAACTTTTGTACATGAAAGTAATACATAGCTTCAAAAGGGTAGTGTGCTCTATGACGGTGCAATATGATGAGGCCCGTGGGCTAACGGGAATTGTCAGAAAAACCGACCTCATTTGTGACCGTCCATGATCGATACACTAAGAGCTTTCCCCTTTTGACGCTACATACTCCACCGATTTCTACACAGAGGGGCTCCCTCGGCAACCCAGAAAGCCAACTGAAAGATTCAACCCGGCCACATATCTTTCAAAATCTTACGGCTTCACATGAGCCACGATAAAGAATGGAACACTTGAATACGTTTACACGTTACACATTTTAAAACTTTGTTTTTGGAATCCTTCTTGAAGTTACCTCTCGTGGACTTTGGTTCCATCCACAATTGTTTTGAGTTCCTCCAAATTTGGCAAGTTGATGCTAGCTGTGAGAGACGCCCATAGAGCCATTTCTGTTGGAGGCAACTTCACTGTTGTGAACCTACAACATAGCTCGTATGGATGCATACCTTGAATGAGAGGAACGTCGATCTATCTCTCTTCATATGGTGAACACCTGATCATTTCATCGCCATCCTTGTACGTTTTCACTACATCTTGGATGCGTATCCATTGATGGAGGCCGTGAAGGAGGCTTAGGCATGTAGGCTGTCAAACAAGGCGAGCAGATGGTAGCTAGGGTAGCATGTAATGCATATGATGCATAGGACGCGAAGATGCCATGGTTTTGCCACAGAAGTTGGAAGCAATGCAACAAGTCACAAGACACTATGGTGTTGGGTGTCACATGGCGTGGAGTAGCAAGCAGGCAAACTACAGGATTGCTGTCACTCGCTGCCCTGTATTGTGGTGGACACAAACCCAACCTACTTTGGCAAAACGTGCCACGCCTGCCACCGGGCAACAAATCGGTAGCAATTGGGCTTCAGAGAGCACCCGGTTATCCACTAAGAATTCAAACAATCATAATGCACACAAGTAGGGAAGGAACACAATGAGAACCAATGTTGGCAAAGCCCCTCGGCCATTTGCCATGGGGCTGCCTCGTCGTAAAGTCACGTCAAGACGATGCAGCTGCCAAATGGGCAATTTCTCCCAATGGTTAGTCACATGCACTGGTGCAGTGAGTGTGCAATGAGGCCAAAGGTTAGTATGTGTCATTGACACGTGATCAACAAGGCAGTCCTATGGAATTTGTGCAACACGAAGGACCCAGTCCTCCAGCCACATTCCTTCGGATAAATGTCGTGCATGATCACTAGCAAAATACACTCCTGCTTTGCGACGTGGCATATCACTTTTTTTACTTTGATGAAGTTACCACAACCTCCACGCCCATCAAACATGACTTTTAGGATGGCCCAGATGTAGATGATCCAGCATGGTTGGGGGAGATTGTAGACATAACCCTGTACATTCACCTCTTTGGTCATCCCGTGTACTTGGCCACGATCACTTGTCTTGCCATTGCTTTTTTGTTAACCTCCTTGCGTAGTTTTTGTAGTGTCACTGGGCAAAAGTCCACAATGAGGTAATACAAGTAGTGTAGTACAAGGTCTCCACACTGTACCTAGGGATATTTCCTCTTGGCAGTGCTCATTGGTGGTTGATGGCTTTGCACACATAGACCGGATCTATAATCCCGATGGGCAAAGTCATACAGGTAGTGTACGTCCATTGGACGACACCATGGAAGTGGGAAGCAAGGTTGCATTGAGCGGAACTCGTCAAGAGTAAAATACTTTGCAATGGGAGCCTAGGCTACTGAGGTAGTGTAGCTGTGGCAGTTGCTTTGTAAGTTGCATCAATATGTGCCTTCCATTGTTTTGCTTCTTGAGAACCAGAGTGCTCTTGCCATTGGCTAGACGGAACAAACCATTGACTTTAGGGAATAGACCGAGGTCAGTCCACAAAGGAAATCCGACGATGTGTAACAAATTCAAATCACTCTATCATGTCCCAAGCACAAAAATGTTTTGGTCCTTTTTGCCGATGGGAATAAAACTCCGGTTCTGATAGCAGGGCGTCTAGGTGCCGAGATAGCCGGCCGCTAAGCATTTGAAGTTCATGGTTGGAGAGGACCACCGGGCAGAGGGATGCACAAAGTTCTCAACAAAGGTTGGAGAGCGGACAATGAGGACACAGATCAGTGGCCATGGGCTCACAGAAAAGCATGGAGCTAGCGAAAGGCGAGGATGGTGCATGTGCATGCACAGCCATAGGAGAGGTAAAAGGCGTTAGGGCAGGCATAGGTACAGAGGGCACTGCAAGCGCATAGACAGGCATAGGTTCAGAATAATTTGAGAAAACCACATCCATCTTGTCAAGGAACTCTCCAGTACATCCTGAGTGTGACGTATGGAGGGTGTGATGTAACTTGTGCTCAATCGTGGCGATCCCCGAGCAAAAAGGATGTAGACCCACAACATCCAAGTGAAGTCAACGGTTAGCGTGAGGACGTATCAACCACGATCAGCTAAGAACTCAATAGGGAGAGGTCCAAGCAAGTAAGTGAGAACCAGCTCCGACAAGTGTTGGGTCTAGGGAAAAATTGTGATAGGCGCAACGATGTGTCTTTATATATGTGCATGAGAAACAACCTATCTTATGTTCCTTCTTGAAAAGAGCCTTGTCAAGATCAAGGGGGAGCTCTGTCTAGATGAGCTCGGGTATTTTGTTTGTATTCACATGACATAGACGGCAGTAGAACAAGTGTTGGTGCTAAGCTAAGAGCTCACCAGTGACAAGAGAGGACGAAGAAGGGGGGACAAAGGAAGCAATATTGGTGTTACGGTAAAATCCATCCATGGTAGACACACGAAGCACATCAGCACGAGTGTAAATAGCATACGCTGGCGAAGTCAGTGGAGTGCTCAATGGTAAGACCCATCCTAGTTTAGGCAAAATTCCAGAGCTATCTAAGCTCAAGAGAAAACATAAAGGGCACACGAGAAATGCATATGGGACCAACAGGACCATCAAAGTACACAATCGCAACACCCTAGACAGTTAGTGACTTACCGGACCCTATGCGAAAAGATTGAACATATGCAACAGGTTCAAGGATGACAAAGTGAGCGTGATGACAGGTCATATGATGAGTGGCACCAAAATCAATGATCCAGGTGGCACTTGTCCCATGACCTGTCACCGTTGCCAAGGAGCATGCTATGAAGCACTTAGCCTCTATTGGATTTTCAGTAGAGGAATCCAAACAAAGATGCGTAGCACGAGCATGTGACTTATCAAGCCAGGCATTGGTGTCGACCCCATCATCTCCCTTGTAAAGCAACAACTAATCCTCCTTCCAAAGATCATCACGGACAGTTAACAAAACACAATGAGCTGACTTTGGACCCTCGGTTGTATCAACACACTTGTACGCTCCTACGTGCAAAATGCTTGCAACTGGCGGAGCTTCATGATGGTGTGATCTTTATGACCCTGGTCACTATCATTTCCCAATGACAATGATGTCATAATTGCTGTCATGGTTGCTACATGACGGTATCAGAGACTGTCCGCTGTGCGTGTGCCACCTAGATTCTATGTCTGGATCTTCCTCTAGTCAAGGGGCTGCTCACACTCTACACAACTGTGGATGCCCCCAGATTCATAGCAGTGAACCACCGACCAGTGCCACTGCTCACCGTTGCCACCTGTTTATCCCCCCTTTTCTCCTTCTTTCCCTGAGTTTCTACAACATCTTGGATCTTGCTAGTCTGGAGAGATGGAGAGGATGCAGGTGTGAATAAAAAAAGGTCACCATCTACTCTCATGTACTGTCCCGAGACACAATTCCTCACTCACACCCTAACTTCACTAGGACAACCTGTGTCTTTTTGGGAGGGGGTAGATCTTTGATATGAATAAAATGTTATTGTCTTCATACTTCTTTAGCCTATTCCAAGTTTACATGTGGATAAACCATTTTCCCTATGTATTTGTGACCTTTGCTTAATGTGGCTCCACCCCCTTCCTTGATGTTACATCTATACAACTCAGATTTCATTCAGAGATACTCAACTTCTAAGTTTAGATATAGATTCATCTATCTTGGGTGAAATAGCTCATACATCCATAGAAGACAAAGTGTGACTCTCATCTGCCTGTCGATTGGAAGAAAAGCAACATCCCTCCGTGGTTTGGAAGGAAAGCAACCATCCGCCCACCATGCATTACAAAAGCAACCATCAGCCTGGCCTCCGCAACAAAACAAACCAGCTGCCCACCCCTTTCTCTATGCTGGATCACATCATGTGTTTTGAACCTGACATGGAAAAAAGTGCAATGGTGCATCCGTCTGAGACATAGTGAATGATAAAAATCATGTCATGCATCAATGCTTCATGGTATGTGACGGGAACATGACTTTTTTTGGTTTCTGGGTTCCTCAGGTATCTTCTGTATAACATTGGCATATGCGTTATTTTATGTACGTCATTGTCATATGCGTTTTTTTTTGTGTGATGTTGTCATATGCCTTGTTTTGTGCACGACATTAGTACATCAGATGTATAGTTCCGAAAACTGGGTATATTTGACTTGAACCCATTTATCTTTCTGTGCATCTCTTTGCCATCCCCTCCCTCCCTCTCACAAGCACACATTATAAATCTGTCTCATTCTCCCTTGTTCATTTCTCTTTCTACCTATTTTCTTCAAGCCTGTATTTCCACCCCCTTCCTTGAAATACATACCAGTTTTCTCTACACAAACTTCTACTACCTCCACATCCATATCAAAACACAACTATTACCTTCTCCTCCACTGTTGGAAAAGGTCTATCCAAGAGTGTTCCCATTCCACTTCTTACTTCTCACTTGAGCTCGTCACTACTTCTTTGAGTGCGTTTGTGCATGAATGATCCTACAATGTCCTCCTCTGCTTCCACCTTTCATTTATCTTTACTTCTCTCCCCCTATATCCCTCTCATTATCCTCTCTCTCTCTCTCTCTCTC
>SZWC01001188.1:0-79913 GCA_023375785.1 Penium margaritaceum | reverse complement strand
AGAGAGAGAGAGAGAGAGAGAGAGAGAGAGAGAGAGGGAGAGGGAGAGAGAGAGAGTTGTCGGAGGATCGTCCGTGTCCACACTCAGCGTCAACCAACACGAGCCACCAACTCCCAAAGGCTGCAGGACTGGTGAGCGCACGTGCCAAAGCCAGGTGTCGTGCGTCGCGGTGCACAGATACTTGCTTGTTGCCTCTGGGCCTCCACACAGCTTCCAGGACTGAGTTATGTCGCAATGCCCTCCGCCTGTTTACCCCTCACCCCCACCCTACCCCGCAATCAGAGCGGTCACAGCCTCTTTACGAACAATCCTTGGGTCGACCGCGAGCCCTTCCTGGGTAAATCAAAGAGACTGCTCAGTGAAGATGCGCGCAACTTGTCTCAGATCCACACAGCAGCAAGGATTTTACCTTATATCTGCCATGAGGATTTTGACAGGGGGCTGGTTCCTCCACCTTAATCCAGTTGGTTGGGTCTCTGCCTCCGCCTGCACTTCGCTCGCTGGCTTCCGAGAGCTTTCCAAGCGTCGCTGTCGTGTGTGTGTGTGTGTGGCGCGTGTCGTTGGAGTGGTTTCCAATGCCGCCAGATGCTGCTGAGGCAGCAGCAGCACTGGCAACAGCAGCTGCTACTGCTGCTGTGCGTGGGACGCCGTGTGGGCAAGCATCCACTAGGAGTGCGAGGCTGAGGGCGGCTCAACAAGCCGCAGGAGAGGAGGAGGAGGAGGAGGAGGAGGAGGACACGCGAGACATTTCTACAGAAGGCAATGTACAAGAGAAAGCCAGCTGTTGGGTAGAGACGACAAGCTCTGCTGGGTGGTGCAGTGGAGACAGTGGGAGAAGAGCCTCGGACAGCCCCCACCCTCCTTCTTCCCCCAACAAGAGATTCCATAGCTTCTCTTCCCCTAGCCCTCCGCGTTCATCCCTGCCCCTTCTTCTCTCTCCCCCCTGCCTCCCGCTGAGCCCCCATCTCCTCCCCCTCATGCACCTCCACCTTCATCACTTGCTCCTTCCGCACCCCTTTCCCTTCCGCTAGCCGCCAAGCTGACCCCTGTCGTCTGCCGGTGAGGACCACGGAAGGGGAGACCGCAGAAGCCACGCGAAAGTGAAGGGGACGGAGATAAGCCGCACCAAAACAAGAAAAAACAGACATTCCCCCTCCCCCCTCGCCCGCCCCACACACAAATTCAGCGTGTACTCGTGTGAGGGATACAAAATTCTCCTTCAAAACGTTTGGTGAGGGAGGTGGAGACCACCGCCTATGATCTCTCTAATCTTTATCTTCCTGTTTTCTACTGAAGCAAAGGCGAAGCTGTCCGCAGAGGCACCTTTTCCACCCACCCTCTCCCCGCTCTCCCCGTCCAGTGCGGGGAGCATGGAGGGAGGAGGAGAAAAGCTTTCGCATCTCCTGTTTATCGAAATGAGGCACTGTTCCGGCGACTCCACTGGCCATCAGAGCTGTCGTACTGACGGCGTTTTCAAGGTGCTACGTCGACCGAGGCCGCGTACTCGAGTGACGAAATGTATGCCGCGTTCCTTTATCACTTTTTTTTGTATTCAGTGATCTATCCTGCCGGCCACGTCGGCCTCGCGAGCTGACATGGACATACGCGAAATTTGCGAGCTTGCCGAAATTGTTGGTGAACCCGCCAAGCCCATTTGCGACTTTCGGGCACAAATGCGCGGTCGATGAAGCCTTCATCCTTCATCTGAGCCGAGTCGCGAGGCCCACTCTCACGGATTACGCTGAAAAAAAGTGACGAATGTTGTCGTGAAGGCCCGATTACGTGACTGAATTTCAGTGACATTGAAATGTGTCACAAAATGTGTTTATAATTAATCTGTCGGTATGCCAGGCACAATGTGTTTTGACGAATTATTCCAAATTCGAACGTCCAAATGCAAACCTTTGAACCGATGCGCGACAAGCGTCGGAACGCGGCTCCGAGGCGCACTACATGGTCGGCGACTCGAGGAGCTATCTAGCCATGCAGAAAGGCTCAGCCCTAACTTACCAATCCGTCACTCACTTCTCACACTCGTCAAGCTCGCCCGTTCACACACGATGGCTGCACCATCTAGTTCCAACTCCAACGGTCGTTTTGCCACCATGCCAACCCTGTCATCCTCCCCTTCCGTTGCCCAAGGAAGTGCCTCCTTAGCACGTTCTCTGGAGCCCGCTGCAGCTGACAACATGCCGTACCTCGCACGCATGCGTCGTAACCGTGACGGTGCGTACGAGGACTGCGATGGAGAGGTCGAGTTCAACCAGTCGCCATTGGTCGGTGACAACGTGGGCGCAGCGGTTCGCGGACAACACGTGCCGATGGCGCCGTTCTCGCATCGCTATGTCCAAGCTGGAATTGCCCCAGTACCCGGGTGGAACGACCAAGCACGGCGCTCGAAGTGCCATCCGACGATGGCTGCTACATCGCAATACGCCATCCAGCATGGGTGGTGATGCTTCAGACCGGTCTGTGGCTGGCGGTCTCGGGAAGCACTTTTGGACCACTGAGCGCGACTGCATGCTTGTGCGCATGGCAGTGGCGTACATCGCGGAGTTCCACGGGACCAGTGGCTGGATGACCAAGCTCCATGACCGCATCGCACCCAACCTGAGCCGCGAGTTCTGCATGTCGGAGGACCTGACACGTGTTCAGGTTCGCTCACGTCTTGCCAACATTGCTAGTAGGTGGAAGTTGGCATACGGACTTGTGGGTCAATCTGGGATTGGTCTTAACCGTCGGACATGGATGATTCAGTTGTCACCAGAGAAGTGGGAGGAAGTGAGAAGCAAAAACCCCGAACAGGGAAAGTTGGAGGGGAAAAGTCTGCCGTGGTTTGATGATGCAACTCAGCTTTTTGCGCGTGACAAGGCTTGCGGAGAGCATGTGTTGAGCAGTGAGGTCCCTGACGCAGTCATGTCTGAGGGCATGGCATGCGAAGACGTTGAGGCCCGTCCTCCAAAGAAGAAGGTGATGGTTGAGCGTGCTGTCACCATGTCGGACATGATGCCACGCACTCCGTCGAAGGTAGAGTGCGTGATTTCGGATGATGGTCCAAAGACAACGTATGACGTGGCAGTGCGGATCATTGATGGGGATGTCAACATACATGTGAAAAATAAGTTGTTTTGTCTCGACTTTATGAAGATTGATGAGAAGCTTTGTGTCGACTACGTGTACTCATCGGGGGAGCTACGCATGGAGGTCATCCTGCGCCTTCTGGGACGCGACCCTAGCGTGTCACCTTTCCCCGCTGCTGACAAGGCATTTTGGCCACCCCCACCCTAGCTGACTCCACATCCGAAGGTCGGAACCTTCGTACCTGAAGACGCTGGAAGCGGCAGTCAAGCTCGCTCAGGTTCTGCTGACACAGCTGAGGGTGCTGATGCGGTACATGATGTTTTGGGTGCGCCAGTGGAAGATCTTGATGAGGATGTGGATAGGGGTTATTAGGAATTGTGTTATAGTTCATATTTCTTTTTCCATTTATTCATTGGCAATGTCATTCATCCTCTACTGTCTGCTGGTACTGTGCCCACATTCCATTTGCTATTGCTTGTCTCCTTGCTCGAATGCTGTACACTCCATGCTGACGCCTAGTAACTGCAACTGGACGACTTGCATCGTCACCGTCCCATCCCATGACGTACTCCATCCGAGCTCCTTCGGCACCCTCCACATCTATAATTAGGTTGTGAAGAACAAAGCATGAGAGCACGAGTTTTGGTTGAAACGTGAGAGCAGAATTGGGGATGCCCCGCAGAATATGGCACCTTGCTTTGAGAACACCGAAAGCCCGCTCGATCATGGAGTGGGCAGATGCATGTCGTCGATTGAACAATTCTTGCGGATCTTGTGGTCTTGCAGCACCCGGGCCGAACTCGTTTAAATGGTAGCGTCGTCCACGGTACGGAGGCATGAGCCCGTAACCCTCTGGAAAAGCGGCATCCGCCAACAAGAATTTGTTCCACGGCAGCTGAAATCCACGTGATAACGAATCGTTGAACATGCGTGCGTCGTGCGCACTGCCCTCCCAACCTGTGGTCACAAAACAGAACCTAAGGTCGGGCGTGCAAGCAGCAAGAACATTCTGCGTCAGTTGAATGTGCCTGTTGACGTAGGCACCACGACGGAGGGCGGGTACGATGACTGGGACGTGGGTCCCGTCCATAGCACCCACGCAGTCACCGAACCACGGTAAGTAGTCGTCTTGGCCCTGCCACGGCGCATGCAAGCCCGCCATGTCACGGGGTAGGCGGATGACCGACTGCGCCATGGAGTTGACAGCAGTGACAACCTCGCGTAGCACGCGACAAATGGTGGCCGGGCCTCTCTGAAACCGCTCCATGAGGTCTCGGATCCATAGGCCATGCGTGACACATTGTAGCCACATAAAGACTTTCTCCTCCACTGACAGCCTTGTCTCTCTGAGTGATGTGTACCGCCGCAAAACGACGACCATGGCGTACCAAGACTCCCTGCTCATGCGCATGGTGTTGTAGATGCGTAGAGGATGGCCCAAATGCAACTCCTGAAGCCATGCCAGCCCTCCGAATGCACCCATGTGCATTGGTCGTCTGCTGAAAGTTGTCTGTACACGCTCCGTAACAGCGTCTAGTACTTGGTTTAACACCGCGTGCATGGCGAGGTGAATAGACAGAGCACGTCTCATGACTGCGTTGCGCGCTCGTGCCCTGGTGTTGTCCATGGTCGCGGAGTTCAGCAGTTAGCAAAAAAGAAGACCTCACCCACAGTAATAAACCAACCCCCTGTTGCATGCTGTGTTACAAGGCGCTTCGACACCCCCACGACGTCGCCAAAACGATCGTTTGAATGGAAGTCCGTTGTAACGGTGCATGTGAGCGACGCGGTGCATCGCGGTACGGCCACATACTTCGCACGATCGCAGCCGCGTGGGTTCAAACCTCGCCGTTCAATTAGTGCTTGGCTGAATTTCAGTGATGGTCACTTAATGGCGGCAAAACAGGAGAAAAAGGCGGTGACTACAGGACGATGAAAGAAAGTGACTGAATGCGGGAGTGGTGGTGAATATCTTTCATCTGTCCACTAAAAGGGGATAGATGACTGAATACTACAAAAAGTCACAAGAGAACGCGGCAATAGTGTGCAGTGAAGTAACGCGCCCGAATTTCCTCGCAAGGTTGGGTGTGCGAGCTGACCTGGCCATTTGCGATCTTAAGTGTTCGTTGGCGAGGATTAGCGATTTTTTGGTACTTCGTCAAATGCCACATCATCTCTACAATTGTAGTACCCGCTTAAACATTGTTGTATTTTGCATTGAAAGGGGTCCCGCCCATGGTTTTCACTGCATTTTGTCCCTACAAGTGACAAGAAGGGGGGGGGTTGTCACTTGTAGTGACAATATTTGTAAAACGTTTAATTCCATAGCAAAATGTTACTTCGATTAATCTGACGCCCACGAACGTCCGATGAATTATTGATGAAAAATTGAAATTTGAACATCGGAATGCAAACGTTTGAACCGATGCGCCTTGCCACTCGAGCCGCTACCATGCGCGATGTGTGGGGGGCGATCCGTGTTAGGGGCGCTCTGACTGCATGCGGCCCTCGAAGTGTTCAAACAGCCTTTGGCCCTAAAAGTGTTCAAACAGCTCCAACTCACACTCCAGTACCCACTCGATCGCGCCATGGCTACACGCCCGTCTCCTGTCACTGGAGCTTTCCTCAACACGCCCGCCTCGTCGACCTCGCCATCCCTGGCGCATGCATCCGTCAACCCTTTCAGGACGTACTCTTTCGCAGCCGATGACCACATCTCCAGTGCATGTCGGATGCGTCGCCGTCGCCACGATGAGGAGCCCCTCCTCTCCTAAGGCGGTGACCACGAGCCAAAGTACAACATGCAGCCGTGCGTGGGCAACGATGTGTCGGCCTATGCACGTGGCGACGACATGCCCATCCCACCGTTTTCCTACCGCTATCATCAGGCAGGCATCGCACCCCTCCTGAAGCTTCCGAGCGGACCACCGGTGCTGAAGGCGAAGGCAGCACCCGCTGGCGCCCCGGTGCTACCCGTGCATGGTGCTGCCATGTCCGTTGGAGGCGACGTCGAAGGTGCCACCGGAGGTTCGTCCGCCGGCTCTTTGGGCAAATTGTTTTGGTGCCCCGAGCGTGACGTGGCCTTGGTCAAGATGTGCAACGTTTACGTGGGCAAGTTCCGTGGCTCGTCCGGTTGGATGACTAACCTGTAGGACCGCGTCGCCCCCCGTTTGGCGCGTGAGTTCAACTTGGCCGAACAGCTTACACGTCAGCAGATTCGCAGTCGTCTCACTAACATTTGCGCATGATGGAAGCTTGCTTATGGACTCATAGGACAAAGTGGAACATCGTTGAACCGTCGTACATGGATGATAGAGATGTCCACTGAGAAGTGGGAGGAGGTTCGCAACGCAAACCCGGAGATGGCAAAGCTGGAGGGTAAGAGCATGCCATGGTTTGACGATGCGACGTAGCTGTTTGCGAGAGACAAAGCATGCGGTGACAATGTACTTTCCACTGGTGAGACTGAAGCGGATGATGAAGTGGTGGTCGTTGACGCGGCACTGGCCGAGCGCGCACCTCGCATGCGCAAGAAAAGTGAAGCCGGGAAAGTTGACCGCGCTGCGTCCATGGTCCAGTGTGTGATTTCTGAGTCCGGTCCCAAAACTACGTATGGCATGGCTGTGAAACTCGTGTCTGCTGACGCGTCTATCAAGGGCATGATGAAGCTTATAGTTTTGGACACATTCAAAGTTGATGCGCAGGTGTGCGAGGACTATGTTCACTGTGACGGGGAGCTGAGGGTGGATGTGGTTCAGCGGCTGCTCGCGAGCGCCAGGCTCAACATACCAGCTCCTGCTGAACATACTTTTATTTGCAAGCATGTACAAGCGGCTAAGTTGCCGACACGTGGAAAGGGTTGGCGACAGCTGGTGGAGGTGAATGATGATGGTGCAAGTGAGGGGGGTAGTAGTGATGGTGGATCAGCAGAAGGCAGTGGGGGTGATGCCATCCGCGAGGTGATGGGTGCTGCGGATGGGTTGCTTTCCACTGGTGAGGATCTTGGTCGAACTGACATGTACATGTAAATTTAATGTTATGTTAATAGCTTCTTATATATCATCTTTGGCCACATATGCAACAAAATCTTCCCACATAGCATTTGCAATTTGTAGCGGTCAAGATCTCATGCGAGAATCCCAATGCTTCCTACCCGGTGTAAGCACTCTACGTGGGGGTCTTCGTGGGGCGTCATCAATGTCACTGTCCTGTAAATCCCCTATGCCTCCTTGTGCTTGTTGAATCAGGTTGTGCATAACGAAGCAACTTAAAACTAGACGGGGTTGGAAACTAAAATTGTACTATGGTAGTGCCTTGAGAATGTGAAATCGAGCTTTCATAACGCCGAACGCCCGCTCGATCATAGATCGAGCGGACGCGTGGCGGCGATTGAATAGCTCCTGGGCGTCCACCTGTTGTGAAGCTTGA
Organism: Penium margaritaceum; assembly: GCA_023375785.1. Taxonomy (NCBI): domain Eukaryota; kingdom Viridiplantae; phylum Streptophyta; class Zygnematophyceae; order Desmidiales; family Peniaceae; genus Penium; species Penium margaritaceum. The sequence goes on along the minus strand of SZWC01001188.1, from coordinate 72,404 downwards.
GGTCCAAATTCATTTAGATGATACCATCGTCCGCGGTATGGGGTCATCAACCCATAGCCCTCTGGAAATCTTGCATCAGCCAGCAAAAACTTGTTTGCAGGCAAACTGAACCCTCTCCTAAGCGCATCGGTAAACATTCAAGCACCATGCACACTCCCCTCCCAACCAGTTGTAACAAAAACAAAACACAAGTCAGCATTGCATGCCGTTAGGATGTTTTGTGTAATCTGTTGGTGACGGTTGACGTATGCACCGCGCCGCAGTTGTGGAACGATGACTGGGACATGTGTCCCATCAATGGCTCCGACAAAGTGGCCAAAGTAGGGAAGGTAGTCACGCCTTCCAAGCCATGCAGGCAGTGGTCCCACATCTGCTGTCGGCATGCGGATGACGGTCGCATGGATGGACGGTAGCACAGTCACCACTTGCCAAGGCACCCGGTAGACAGTGGCAGCTCCTCATTGAAAGCGCTCCATTAGCTCACGCACGGACATGCCATGAGCAACGCAGCACATCCACATGAATACCTGCTCCTCTACACTAATCCGCGTGTTGCGGATGCTAGATGTTTGACACAGCAGATGAAGGATGGAGTACCAAGCCTCCTTGGACATGCGCATGATGTTGAAAAAGTGCTCCTGGTATCCCGAGTGTAGTTCCTATAGCCATGCTAGCCCACGGAACTGGCCGACAAGCATCGCTTGACGAGGTATGCGACGTCGCAGGTTGGGCAAAACGTCGTTGTGTGGCATGTGTATGAGAAGGGCTAGTTGTAACGCATGTCGTATGGCAGTTGCACGAGCAACTGTACGTGACTTGTCCATTTTTTCGCGCTAGGTACAAGTGAAGTACAACACAAGTGTTTAGTACACACCAGTCCCCTTCTTGCATGCCCGCGGTTTGAACATTACACGTAACAACCGTTGCACGATTAACTGTGCTCGCCGACAGAGGTCAGGCGCTCGACACCGACGGATGACATAAACGGTCACTACAAACGTGCCTAAAGACAATAAATGCGGGAAATGTTGTGAATCAACCGCTCAAAATACTACGACTACAAACGCAAAATGCATTCACTACATTGAATTAACGCGCCAAAATCGAACATTCACTTCATACTACACTTCACTACATACTACATTTTGTCATTGGAGTACGCGGCCCGAGTCATAGGGCAACCAAGTTGTTGGGTTGCGTCGTAAAATCATTGGAATCTTAATTGGACTGTGCAAGCCTAATTTGTCGTTAGTGACCGTCCGCTAGGCGCGTACGCTCACCCGCTGGTCTTGACTTGCGACAAACGTGGGTGTCCCAAACAGAAAATGGTGATAGACGAACTTCGCCGACCAACCGGCCCTTTTCTTATTCTTCAACCAGGCTTCCCGAGCGCGGCGTGGAGACCTACAACCAGGTCCTTCGGACATCATCATTTTCTTAAGCATCCGACATCCTGAGGTCCTTCAATTTCTAACCCGGCTCAAAAGGAGCCAACACGTGGTTGAATCATATCAATCCATAACAAGGATGCTTGAGAATCCTCATCTATAGATAGAATCATAGTTTAAAATATTCATTCATGCATGGGTATGGATATGAGTATAGATTTGGGTAAAAATAAAGGATATGGATATGGATATGAATATGGATATGGACGTGGATATAGGAATGTTACATGGATATGGATATGGATATGGATATTTGTATACATATGGATATGGATGTGGATATGGATATGGAAATGGAAATGATATGGATATGGATCTAAAACTGGATACGAATATGGACATGGATATGGATATGGTTGTGGATATGGATGTGGATATGGATATGGATATGGGTATGGATATGGATATCGATATGTATATGGCTATGCATATGCATATGGATATGGATATGGATATGGATATGGATATGGATATGGATATGGATATGGATATGGATATGGATATGGATATGGATATGGAAATGGAGATGATATGGATATGGATTTGACATTGGATACGAATATGGATATGGATATGGATAAGGATATGGATTTGAAAATGCATACAAATATGGATATGGACATGGACATGGATAGGCATACAGAGATGGATAAAGATATGGACATGGATATTGACATGGACATGGATATCCATATGGATAGGGATATGGATATGGACATGGATGTGGAAATGGCTATTCATATGTGCATGGACATGAATATGGATGTGAACATGGACATGGTTATGCACATGCATATGGATGTGGACACGGATATGGACATGGTGTAACGGTTCGAGTCTCCAGCTCCTGCTCTGAAGTCGTCGTTGGAGTTCGCAGAATGGCGTTCTCCATTCGCGTAAGGGGTTTACCCCTTTCGCAGGACTGAGGGGCAATCGTCATCAACGACCCAGAGCAGGGAGACTCAAATATCTCGAGTCTCCGGATGCCCATTTCCATTTTCAACCTTACCCCTGGTTTTGGGACCTAAACCGTGGGTTTTTACCTCAAACTTGTGTGTTCGCACAAGTTTTTTTGTTTACTTTATGTCAAAGTTCGTCGCAAACGAACTACGATTTACTTTTTATCGTTTTGGCGTGAAATCGTCGCGTGGGAGGCACGCTGGCGATTTTGCGCCAGCTCTCTCGTCCTCACCCTTGCTCCCCCTATCCCTCGTCCTCGCTTGCTTGTTTGCAAGGAGGGCGAAGGGTGGCAAGGGCACAAGGCCACAAGGCCTTGCCCTCGAGGCCCTCGTGGCCCCTCAGCCGCCGATCGGGCTGAGGTCGCGGTCGGCGGCTTGCGGCTGGCCGGCCGCCGGCCGTCGAGCCGGCCAGCAGCGGGCTGGCCGGCGGCCAGCGAAATGCTGGCCGCCGGCCAGCCCTCGCTAAGGGAGGGGTGGTGCACAACCACCCCTTGCTTTAGCAAGGAGGGAGGGCCAAACTGGCCCTCCCGCTGTATTCCTCCCCACTTATTATGAACCGTCTCGGTTCATGAACAACAAGCATGATTGTGAGTTAGTGAGTCATCAACATTGTGAAAGAAAACAAATGATTTCAATCACCAGCTAATCATGAAGACGTGCATGGTACTTCAACCTAAGCTGCAACTTGTAGGTCAGCATGGCTAGCGGCCTCCCCCCTTTAGGCTGGAGCGTCCGCGCGACAACCATGTTGGGCGTCCGCAACCTTCTATGGTCGCTATCCATGAATGCTGCCTCGAGGGAATGTTGTTCACTTTTGCCGCATTCAGGTGGTACCTCCTGCCACGCGTCGATGTGTGCGACCTGCAAGCTCGCTCCAGTACTCGTTGACCATCCCTGTGGGCAACCGAGAATCCGGCTCCCATGAATTATGTTCAGGTCCACAACCGGCCGAATGAACGAAGTACTCCCTAACAACGCGCGACCAAACAGTGCACTCTCAGTGCTGGAGTAGGCGAAGGACCTCGTATTGGCTGTCGGCAGCAAGGACTGCTGGTTGTGGCTGAACGGATCCGTTTGCCATGTATGGAGCCAGCAGGCTCACATGAAATACGTCATGTATCTTCATACGCGGCGGAAATAGCAATCCGTATGCCACTAGCCCGATGCGTGCCACAATGGGAAATGGCCCAATCCACTTTGGTTAAATTTTCCTTGCCCCTAGCGACTTCAGCCGAAAGTTTTTAGTGCTAAGCAGTACTTTGTCACCAATGTCAAACAAGACCTCTCGGCGACCTTTGTTAGCATATGCATTTTGTCGCTGCCGAGCTGCTTGAAGGTGACCCTTCGCCTCCTGTAACAAGGAGTTGATGTGCTCGGCAAAGGCTTGAGTGGAAGGAACCTACCCTTCTGTACTCCGACTCTTCACCAATGAAGAAGGTACCACTAGGTACCGACCACTGTTCAACACGAACAGTGCGAACTGTGTGGACACGTTTACCGAGTTGTTCACCGCAAACTCTGCCGGTGATAGGGATTCGTCCCAATCATACATGGCAGGGTCCACGTACATGCAGAGAATCTGTTCCATAGTGCGATTCATGCGCTCTGTTTATCCGTCAGTTTGAGGGTGAAATGCTGTTGACATTTGCGACTCAGTGCCGAAGTACTCCTATATCTTTTGCCAGAACTTACTAGCAGATTTTCGATCTCGATCGGAGATAATGCGCAAGGGCCGTGGCACTTTACAACACCCTCAAAGAAGAGATGAGCGGTCTCCTCTGCGTTCACGTCAGTGGTTGTAGGAATGAAGTGTGTCATCTTCGTAAAAATATCCACGACCACTAGTATTGCATCGTGGCCACGGGCCGTGTCCGGAAGACCAGTAATGAAGTCCATGCTGACGCACTCCCATGGAGTCCCAGGAATAGGAAGCTGTTGGAGGAGTCCAACAGGCTTCTTGTTACTAGCCTTGTTCCAAAGACATGGGTCGCATGTCATGCAATACTTACAGACATCGATACTCCATCCTGGCCACCAATAGTGGTCCAAGAGTGCTTGTCCGATCTTTCGGGGTCCCACATGACGTGCCACCGGCGGGTCGTGGAACTGGGAGATAATGTTTGCTCGAAGGTCTCCTGAGTTTGGCACAACAACTTGTTCCCCATGCCAGAATATTTTTGCGGCCTCCACCAAGCCGTACTTGTCTAGATTTTGAGAGTCTTGAAACCAAGAATCTACACAGTATCCCATCCGTTCCTGCTTACAAAATGGTTGTAATGGATAATCTCTCGTGGTGGTTACCGTGGAGGTGTAGGGGGATGTGGTGATTGTACTATTGCTGTTGCAATGGCCATAAAACATCCACCGACCTCGGTGGTTGCTTTAACTTCCACAGGCTATCGGCTTAGTGGATCGGCCACATTGATGCGTCCTAGCCGATATTCCCACGTGAACGAGAATCGGCTCAAGTATTCGCTCCAACACGCTTGTCGTCTTGACAGGTTTGGTTGCGTTTGGAAAAACACGAATGGATTATGGCCGGTCACGATTGTCACACCCCCTTCTCCACCCTCGAGGTAGCAACGCAACATCTTGAAAGCGTGTACTACCGCAAGAAGCTCTTGATCCCCAGTTGTGTACTACGTTTCCACAAAGATGAGCTTACATCACACCTCCCACGGTTGCGATGGATCCGGAAGAGCTAGGACGGGCGCCGTGGATAGAAGCTCTTTGACATTGAGAAAAGCGTTCTCGCAATCAGATGTCCATTCCCAATGCACGTCTTTTCGCGTGAGCCTGGTTAGTGGTACTACCAAGGTCGAATACCTTGCATAAACTGTCGAAAGTATTTTGCAAGGTCGATGAAAGACCAAATCTGCCCAACATTTTCGGGGCGTGGCCAGTCCACAACGGCTTGGACCTTTTGTGGGTGGACACGGATGCCATCCTTGCCAACGATGTGTCCAAGGTATTTGAGCTCATCTCGTGCAAACTTTCATTTGCTCACTTTCGCATAGAACTTCTGTTCCCAAAGAATTGCGAGAACTTCGCGCAGATGTTCTATGTGCTCTTCCATTGATTTGGAGAAAACTGGGATGCCGTCCAAGTAAACCAAGACAAACTGTCCGAGTTGCTTGGCAAATGTTTGGTTCATTTCTCCTTGGAAGGTTGCCGGGGCATTTGTAAGCCCGAAGCATAACACTCGGAATTGATAGTGTCCCATGTGCATTCAAAATGTGGTTTTGGGCACATCATCTTCCGTGATGTGGATTTGATGGTACCCTTGGAACAAATCCAAGGATGAGAATACTTTGGCGTCTTGGAGTTGGTCAAAAAAGGTCCTCAATCCGCGGTAAGGGGAATCGATTTTTCACCGTCCGCTTGTTCAACGCCCAGTAATCCACGCACATGCGTAAACCACCATCCTTTTTGTACACAAAAAGGATCGGCACATTGTACGGCAAGCTACTGGGCTCGGTCCACCCCTTTGCAAGGTACTCTTTGATTTGCCGTTCTGCCTCTCGCCTTTGTGCTGGATTAAGGGGATACACGGGTATGAACGGACCCATGCTCTGATACCACTATAACGGGTCGAGTCTCCAGCTCCTGCTCTGAATTTGTCGTCGGAGTTCGCAGAATGGCGTTCTCAGTCCGCGTAAGGGGTTTACCCCCTTTGCAGGACTGAGGGGCAATCGTCATCAACGACCTAGAGAAGGGAGACTTAAAATATCTTGAGTCTCCAGAGGCCCATTTCTGTTTTTAACCTTACCCCTGGTTTTGGGACCCATACCGGGGGTTTTTACCTCAAACTCTTGTGTTTGCATGAGTTATTTTGTTCATTTTATGTCGAAGTTTGTCGCAAACGAACTTCGATTTACATTTTTCCGTTCTTGCGCAAAATCATCGTGTGCGAGGCACGCTGGCGATTTCGCGCCAACTCTCTCGTCCTCACCCTTGCTCCCCCTATCCCGCGTCCTTGCTTTCTTGTTTGCAAGGAGGGCGAGGGGGGGCAAGGGCATGAGGCCACGAGGCCTCGCTCTCGAGGCCCTCGTGGTCCCTCTGCCGCCAATGGGGCTGAGGCCGCAATCGGTGGCTGGCGGCTGGCTGGCCGGTCGCTTGGCCGGCCGTCGGCCGTCGAACCCGCCGGCAGCAAGCTGGCCGGCGGCCAGCGAAATGCTGGCCGCCGGCCAGCCCTCACTGACGCGAGGGGTAGTGTGCAACCACCCCTTGCTGCAGCGAGGAGGGAGGGCCAAACCGGCCCTCCCGCTACCCATGGGTAGGAAAAAAAATATGATCTCTGTTGTTTTGTACTATTGAGCATGAAGTTACATGTAGCGGGAGCGCCGGTTCGGCCCTCCCTCCTCGCTAAAGCGAGGGGTGGTTGCGCACCACCCCTCGCGTCAGCGAGAGTTGGCCGATGGCCAGCACTCTGCTGGTCGCCAGCCACGTGGCTGCGAGACGGCTGGACGGCCGGCAGCTGGGTGGACGACCGGCGACCGGCCAAGTGACTGGCCGACCACCAGCCGGCCAGCCGCCAGCCGCCGATCGCAGCCTAAACCCAATCAGCGGCTGAGGGGCCACAAAGGCCTCGAGGGCGAGGCTTCATGGCCTCATGCCCTCGCCCCCGCTCACCCTCATCGCAAGCAAGGGAGTGAGGACAAGGGTTAGGGGGAGCGAGGGTGAGAGCGAGGAGCGAGATGCACACAAGAAAAGTCAGCGCGAAATCGTCCATTGTGTATCGCACACAACAATTTTGCGTCGACGCATTAGAAACAAAACTGGAGTTCCTTTAGGATGAACAATGAGTTTCAACACCAAAAAAATCTTGCAAACTCGCAATTTGAGGGTCATGCCCCCCTTGTTTTGGAACCAGAACAAGGGGGTGAGGTAAAAACGGTAATGGGCCTCCGACGACTTGAAACATTCAAGTCTCCCTACACAATTCATTGGTGACGATAGCCCCAAGAGTGACGAGGAGGGGAAAACCCCTCGAGCGAGCTCTTACACCATTATGCAAACTCCGACGACAACCTAAGTACAAGAGCTGGAGACTTGACCCGTTACAATGGTTCTCAAAGCAGAACGACCCACGCGACTAACTATGTGACAATTCTTGAGGCTACGCCAGATCTAAAATTCCACAAGTAGTTACAACAGCGACAAAAAGGGGGTACGGCGCCTACACTTACGCATTTCAAGCATCGCAAAGTGCATTAGAAATCTCTTGAGGAGCTCTTCTTTTCCACCTTCATTCCTTTGGGCCTCTTCTTACCTGTAGGGGGTTAGTCGAATTTTGTGGGACGGGGTGGGAGGTTCCCACCCCCGAACCACCAATGCTTTCCCTCCTTACAAAGCTCCTTTCTCCCTCCTTGATCCAAATACTAAAACACTACCCTTCTCCAACATTAGGGACTCTCAGAGCCTGAGAGCACCCTAAACAAGAGGGTGACACCTTGAAGTTTTTTTACAGCACTCCAACGCCGCCGGCTCACAAGAGACGCCGCTAAAGAACGCGAGAGGCTTCAAGGAACGCGAAGAAGAGGCCAAGGAAGACAAGAAGACAAGAGGAAGACGAGAAGTTGGAAGGAGTGAAGGAGTTGTTAGGAATTATTTGAATTCATCTCCCACTCTTCGCCCTTGTTTTGTGAGCTGCACTCGCATTTGCCATTCCTTTTGGTCCTAATTATTGGTTTTCCTATGTTCTAGTTGCTACCAATTACCGTGAGTCACAGCTTAGGAAGACTAGTTTCAAAGTGCACATGCTTGTACCCACTATGGAGGCCTAGAAAAACAAAAGAATTCCTCCATGTGGTTGTGCCGACCGTGGCGGACTAGCAAAATAGAGATAAAGTTTATAATTGCCTCATTGATCGTGAGAGCAAGGAGACTTCGGGAGGCGATACCTCCTTGAAGTTGTGAGGTGACCCTCACAATGTTCTTCGCTCTCTAGTTGCATGGGTTACGGAATGGCAAGTACCGGACCGTCCAAGACCAACAAGGGTCAAGTGGTGACGACCTCATCACATGCCCTTGGCGGAGTCCAAGTCTTGGGAGCGGCCGCTGTGAGCACGGTTGCCAAACCAAAGGCAATTGTACCGCTAAAGGCAACCGGAGCCAACCTTGACGACACCGAGAAGAGTACGAAAGCCAAAATGGTGCCAGATAAGCACGTCGACGTGAACGTGGGTGACCCCCACGCGACGGACGACACGCTCGAGAAGGACCACCCGGGAGTGGACCCCGACAAAGAGCACGACACCGAATTGGCAAAGGCGATGAGAATTACAATCATTGCCATCTTCATGCGGTAATCTCGAGCCGATCTCTCCAGAAGGGTAGGACGCTCGCTGGATCACTTGAACCTGCCGGCAACAACGAGGGTGTTGAGAGCAGGAAAGGTGTTGAGAGCCTGTTGAAAGCAGGCATGCGCTCAGTTCCCATAAGAATAAACCGGATGACGTTGTTGCAAAGGCAATTTGTGATGACTTCCGAAGGCTTCCTGAGTTGGCTGCGGACGCGAGGGGCCGACTCAATATCACCACCAACGGTGGAGGTGCGGCACCACCCGAAGGAGTGGGTGTGGACCGCCCTTCCTACGATGTGGCAATAATGGGACGGACCAGCGCCCACTCGATCATCATTGCTGACGACAGCCTCCTCCAAAAGGTGGGACTTCTTGGAGTTGTATACGTGAAACGTACCCTCCTGTAGTGGGTAAAGGTATACGGACAACGCGAGGCCCTGAAGGCTATCGCCGACGCTATGATAACATTAGAGCTGCTAGCCCACATCGGACACAACATCACAGATCCAGACCGTGATCGCCAGATGTAGGGCATGGCCGCTCAAGAGGCAAGCTGTCAATGCGAGGATCTTGACAAGGCGTTGTAGAGCGTGGTTCAGGTGTGGATGCAGCAGAAATTGTAGTGCGCCGCAGGTGTTGATGCCACTGCCGGTGGCAGTGACAACTTGTCTACCTCGATGACTTAGGGGCCGGTCATGAACACGTCCTTCCTCCACAGTGTGGAGATCTTCCATAAGGACGTGAAGCAGACCGACTGGCTGAATCTCATGGAGCACGTATTATGTGTCTACAAGGCTCCACTCACTCAGTAGGACGACCTTGCCACAACGCGACTTGAAGAAAATCTCTTCTAGTATGTGGTCAAGGAGTGGGATGTGCAGCAGCCGCACCGCGAGTGGCAGCCCATGCCATGGGAGGCCTTCTGCAAGATCATACATAAGAAGTGTACCCAACGTGAGGAGGCGGAACATGCCTTCCACAAGATCAAGGACCTCTGACAGCTCGGTAGCTCGCTCCAAGCCTATTCAAGCGATTTTACCACACATGTGGAGCAAGCCTAAAGCTTCACTCAGGGCAATGGGACTCAGACCTTTAAGTTTCCGGAATGCATGGTGCTGGAGTACTTGTGGGATGGTCTTGCCACCAAGAAGCTGAAGGACAAGACCACCACAATGGCAACTGGCCAGGCTTAGACAAGCTGGAGGGCATCGCAGGACTACATGAGTGAAGTGTATTTGGCGGACCTGAAGCACTACTCGAACGCACAGCCTAACGTGCGTGCACAACAAGGCCGCAACATCCGCATGGACATTGTGGGGGCTGGAGGGGCAGTCGTGTAGTGATGCAAGGCCAAGGAAAAGTAGCTTGGAAACCCTCTAGTCAAGAAGACTGGCGGGCACAAGACCCCAAACTACAAGCGCAGCCGCAAAAATGACGAGCTGCAGTCGGCGCGTGAGCGTTGCAACACAGTATTTCACGACAAACTCTGCCACAACTGTATGCAGCCTGGTCACTTTAGGGCTCATTGTCCTGAGGCTGCTGGTGGTGGACAAGAGGCCGCGACGTTAGCCGCAGTAGCAGCACCTCATGGAGATGGTGCAGCGGGAGGCCACGAACAGGGCCGTGGACATGTCCGTCGTCGTAACAATGGACCTGGGCGTAGAAACAGGTAGGGCTTGTGCGGGTTTTCCCCATCCCTGACTGGCGTTAGTGGAGACCACTCAGGGGTAAAATTGGATCACGAGTGTGTTCATGTTTTCAAATGAGGATGTTAAACAATTTGAATTTTTGACAAGTTCAACTTCTTTGTTGTTTTCTCCCCTCTTGTTGAACCTCATTCTATACTTGCTCTTTGTCATTACCCACTAAACCTTGCATCTTTGGACAAGATGCATGATCGAACATGCCTACTAGTGGCGACACCAACCACTGTGCAAGAGTTTTGTGATGCGGTGATTGAAGCAAACACCATTAAAGGGATGGATATCTTATGCGTTGGGATTGGATATCTTCTTCTGAGAACACATTTTTCCATGTCAAAATAGCTTCTATCTACAACGCTTTGCCTAGCTCTTCTGCATCCATCGCAACCGTGCGAGATTCGATGTGATGCATGGGTGGTATGACTTGGAGCCGTCCTCATGCTGAATGGTCACCCACTGGCGTATGAGAGCCGGAAGCTCATCCCCGCGGAAAGGCGGTACACGACTAGGGATAAAGAGCTCCTTGCAGAAGTAGACACTTTCAAGATATGGCGTTGCTACCTCAAGGGTGCTGAAAGGGATGTGACAGTCTTGGCCGACCATAACCAATTGCTGTTTTTCCAAACGCAACCAAACCTGTCAAGACAACAGGCACGTTGGAGCGAATATCTGAGCCGATTCCCGTTCACATGGGAATATTGGCAAGGATGCATCAACATGGCTGATCTACTAAGCGGACAACCTGAGGAAGTTAAAGCAACCACGGAGGTTGGTGGGTGGTTTATGGCCATTGTGACAGCAATAGTGCAAACACTAGAACCCTTGTACCTCTGCGGAAACCACCTCGAGAGAATATCCACAACGGGTTTGTGAACAAATTCTGGATGGGATACTACATAGATTCTTCATTTCAAGACTATAGGAATCTAGACAAGTACGGATTGGTGGAGGCCGCAAGAATCTTTTGGCACAAAGAACAAGTTATTATGCCAGGCTTGGATGACCTTCGAGCGAAGATTGTCTCCCAGTTCCACGACCCGCCGGTCAAAGGTCATTGGGACCTCGAAACACCGGACAGACACTCTCAGACCACTATTGGTGGCCAAGATGGAGTGTCGATGTCCATAAGTATCGCATGACTTGCGACCCATGTCTTTGGAATAAGGCTAGTAACAAGAAGCCTGGTGGACTCCTCCAATACCTTCCCATCCCTGCGACTGCGGGGGAGTGTATGAGCATGGAATTCATTACTTGTCTTTCTGGCATGGCTCGTGGCCACGATGCAATACTAGTGGTTGTGGATCTTTTGACAAAGATGACATACTGCATTCATATAACCACTCATGTGAACCGAGAGGAGACCATTTGTCTCTTCTTTGAGGGTGCTGTGAAGTACCACGGCTTGCCATTCTGCATAATCTCCAGTCGAGATAGAAGATTTGGTAGTATATTCTGGCAAAAGATGCACGAGTACTTTTACAGCAACTAGCAAATATTGATAGCATTTTATCCTCAAACTGACGGAGAAACAAGAGTGTATGAAACGCACTCTACAACAAATGCTTTGCATGTACGTGGACCCTACCATGCACTCGTAGAATTCTTAGTGAACAACTTGGTGAACAAGTCTACACAGTTCACAGAGTTTGTATTGAATCGTTGTCGACATCCAGTGGTGCCCTCTTCATTGATGAAGAGTGGGAGTATAGGAGGACGGGCTCCTTGTGCTCAAGCCTTTGTCAATCGCATAGACTCCTTTTACACAAAGCAAAGGGTCACGTTCAAGCCGCTTGACAAGAACAAAAGTCATATGCCGAAAAAATTCACCGTGAGGTCTGGTTTGACATCAGTGACAAAGTGATGCTTAGCGCTGAGAATCTTTGGTTGAAGGCGCCAGGGGCACAAAAAATGCTACTGAAATGGATTGGGACATTTTCCATCATTGCACGCATCAGGGTAGTGGAATACCGATTGTTGCTTCCACTAAGTACAAAGATACATGACGTATTTTGTGTGATGTAGTTGGATCCATACACGACGGAGAGAATTGTTCAGCCACCACCGTCAGTCCTTGCTACCGACAGCCAGTACGGAGTTATTTGTCTACTCCAACACCGAGAGCATACGCTCCAATCGCATATTGTTAGGGAATACCTTGTTCATGGGGCCAAGTGTGGACCTAAACATAACTCATGGAAACCCAAATCTTGCTTTCCCATAGGGGTGGTCAACGAGTATTGGAACGAGCTGGCAGCTGGCACAGAACGACGCGTGTCAGGGGGCACGGTTCATAACAATTAGGAAGGAATGTTCCAGGAGGCCGGTTTGGCCCTCCCTCCTTGCCGAAGCGAGTTGTGGTTGCGCACCAAATCTTGCATCAGCAAGGGCTGGCCAATAGCCAGCACTTCGCTAGCCGCTGGCCAGTTGGCTGCCGGCCAACTGGACGGCCAGCGCCTGGCCAAGTGATCAGCCGGCCACCAGCCGGCCAACTGCCAGCCGCCAATTGCAGCCTCAGAACCGGTCGGCGGTTCAGGGGCCGCAAGGGCCTCAAGGGCAAGGCCTCATGGCCTCTTTCCCTTGCCCCCTCTTGCCCTCCTTGCAAATGAGCAAGCGAGGATGAGGGATAGAAGGAGGAAAGAGCGAGGTGCGCATGGGAAAAGTCATTATAAAATCGCTGATCTTGCCTCGCACGCGACGATTTTGTGCTAGCGCGTAAAAAACAAACTCGAGTTTGTTTAGGAAAAACTACGAGTTTCGACATCGGAAAACTCATGCAAACTCAAGAGTTTGGGGTAATAGCCCCTCGTTTTGGACCCAGAATGAGGGGGTGAGGTATGAACGGAAATTGGCCTTTGGAGACTTGAAGTATTCAAGTCTCCTTGGTCTGGTCGTTGATGATGATTACCCTAAGAGTGACACGGAGGGTAAAACCCCTTGAGCAAGCTCTGGACGCCATTCTGTGAACTACGACGATGACCTAAGTGCACGACCTGGAGACTCGACTCGTTATACGACTTTATGACTGAATTTTTCCTTTTTACCATCGAATTTTAGAGAAATAGAAAATGATGTCCTCCTTAACTACAAAATCTTGTGCATTCTGTGCATGCAAAACCTACATCTTGTTTCCATTTTGTCCTTTTTTGCATGTATGATACTCATGTACCCCGCCCTCGACACAATGTCCCTCTCCACCCACACCTTTTTACCGTGCTCAATGTTACGCCAAGCAGAATATAGGTGGTTCAGAGGAAGGAGCTGTGGATGATTTTCAATAATCAGTAAGTGTACTTTGATGATTTTTTGCATTTGTCGAGCTTGTGAATACAATCTTGAGGATGAGAATGAGACATTTGTCGGGTCATTGGCATTCAAGCGGAGCAACGCATCCGAGTTTGCGCCATGAGTGGCTGATTCGAGAGGCTCCACTGAGAAGTCAGGGGGGTTCGAGAAAATCAAGGCTCTTCTTTATAGAAATCTAACTTGGTTGAGAAGTCGACCGAATGATGTTCAAACATTGATAGAGTTTGCGATAGGTCTGTCAACCATTCTAGAAGGTGGTTGAAGTTGTGAGAAACTTATGGAACAGAACACTGGAGGTCATGACAGTTGGCCAAAATGCCCTCGGCCGAACGATGTGTAATGATGCAAGTCGTCGCGTAGTGGGCCATGAATGTAAGGATAAAACTGCGGACTTGCCAAGTCTAGGGACTCATGCACGTCAGGGACGAAACACTCCCCCCCTCCCCCCCCCCTCTTAGTTGGAACAACCAGACGCGTTATCGATGTAGGCCGGTGACGGCAAAAGTAACCATCGATCTGATGATCGACATCTCAGACGTTGTTGTAGGGCTCCTAGTTGCTGTGCTTGGCGTCGTTTTTTTTCCACTTGACCAGATACTCAGACGATTTTCTATGGTGCGGATGTCCTAGGCTATCTTTAATTACGTACTCTGTATCCCCGCCCACTTGTAGAGGAGGTGGATGTGTGGCGTCTTTACCAAGGAAGTGTGTATTGGGATCATTGAAGTGCTTGAGCATGTTAATGTGGAAGACAATGTAAATCACCATGTTGTCAGGGAGGCAAAGTCATGCAACGGCTCGGGTTTGCATTCGCTTGATCTCAAACGGTCCCAACCAGCAAGGTTTGAGCTTTGCAAACTGTTTTCCTCAAACTTTGATATTCGCAGAGTTGAGGAGGACGCAGTTGCTAGCGCTGAACACATCATTGTTGCAATGTCGCTTGGCTGCTCGCTTTAAGGTTGCTTGAGTCTTCGTGAGGGTATGCCATGTTTCCTCCCAGATGCTTGCAAAGTCCCGGTGGTGAATGTCTACTACGAGGATGTTATTCTTACGGGCAGACGTGCATAGTGATAGGGAGCGGGGGAGAGAAGAATGAATTAGAGAGATTGGACGCACAGAGCCATGAACATGAGGTTGTTGTTTAGTCACGTAAAGAACCGTAAGAAGAACTTAGTGACATGGAGCAAAGCTAGTAGGTGCAGCGCGAGCGAGGAAGGGTTGGGAGCAGGCAAGCAGGGAGCTCGCCCTTGCTCGCTCCTCATGCCTAGCAAGGCACAAAGCCGATGCCTGTTACTCAAACTAGCCTGCAAGTATACAGCAAATCACAACCTGAGAGGTGCAACGCAGCCACATCCCCCCCAGAAAAGATCACTAGGAAACTTCGTGTCAACGATAATCAAAGCAAGGATCATGAGCCTATGATTCTAGTAACTTTGACAGGGGATCCAAAAGGGGATTGCTCTGGATCGTTTCTTTGTACACACCCACGTGCCATCACCATGTCCGAGGTGGTACCAGCACCAGCATCACTCCAACATCAATTACCTACACCAGTGAGGTGAGTGTGGAGCAAGGCAAGAGGTCACGATGTATCTGTGGTACACAAACCAACACTCTCCCATGACCCACAGCGGACGGACACAAACACAAAATCACAAACACACGAGTGTCACAATATGTGACATGCAATTGTACACACACAAAAGATAGCCAATCATCCAGGATTGTCATGCGGACAGAACAGCCAAAGAGCGTGGACAGATTCCTTGAAGATGTTACTATTGAGTGCTTTTGTAAGGAAGTCAGCTCTTTGCTGACATGTGTTGACTCAAACCACCTGGAATCACGTGTAGCAATGCCCTCGCACACAAAATGATGCTCAATACTGATGTGTTTTGTGATTGTTTGATGCATGCCATCATGCTCATCAATAGCCTTGGTGATTTGGTTGTCACAACGCAACGTGATGCAGCGGATAGGGACACATAGTTACTAAAGAAAGCAATAGAGCCACACACTGTCACAAGTGCCTGCACCTATAGCAACACACTCACCCTCACTTGAGCTGCGTGTCACTCAACCTTGTTTACCACTCTTCCCCAACACAATGGTCCCCCCAACAAGTAAGATATAGACTGTGAGGCTGCGATCGTTGGTGTCATTGGCCCAGTTGCTGTTTGTGTAGCCATCAACGACAACTGACGGTTGAGCCCAATAGCATCGACCAATTTGGGGTATGGAGAGGGCATACCTGACAACACGCAGTGTTGCCTCCATGTCTCGTGCTCTTGTACACTCTAAGGAATGGGCAAGGAATTTCACACAGAATGCAACATCTGCCCTATTCATTGTTGCGAGATACGTAAGTAGCCCAATTTCATGAAGGTAGTCAGTCACATCGACTGTCTCCCCCAACTTCAACACATCTATTGTCTTCAGCAACCTCTGCTTAGCTGGGGTCATAGGTGTAGAAGCTGTGGGTGTGGATTCAAGGAAGGGGGCAAACCGCTTCCCCAGGCTGTGGAAACATGCTACCTTGTGGACATAAAGAGTGCGATAGGCGCAATCGCGCTCAAGCTCCATGCCCAGGAAGACGCGAGTAGGCCGATAGGTCTTTCATTTTGTCATGGACTACGAGAGCGTATTCACCAACTAGACGGCATCCTGGCTTGACGATGCGATGAACAGGCCATCCACATGGACAAGGACAGCCACGAATGGAATAGAAGGTGGGGTGAGGAAGAGTGACAGATCCACCATATTACGTTGGTAGCCTCCTTTCTCAAAAGTGGATGTGATCTCTTGGTTCCAAAACCGAGGGGAGTACTTCCGAGCATAAAGGGCCTTTCACAGCCGTCAGACTTGGTCAGTGCTGTCAAAGAAACTGGGAGGCTGGACCATGTAGATCTCCTCATTGACCTTCCTGTAGAGGAATGTGTTGTTGACATCCATCTGTCCTAGCTCCCAATCATGGTGGACAACAAGACTCAACAGTGCTCTTGTTGTGTTGTAGCACCCGATCAGTGCAATCATTTTGTCAAAATCAATGCCTGGGACCTGTAACAACATCTTTGCCATGAGTCTTCCCTTGTACTTATCAAGTGCAACGATGGGTTTGTACTTTCTTCACAAAACCAAACAAGCATCGATGGCCTTGCCTTCAGGCAACAGATCGACCAGCTCGTAGACCGCATGGTCGTCAAGGGTGTTTAGCTCAGCACGTAGTGTGGCCTCCCACTCTCAAGCGTAGGAGACAGTACGTGCTTGATGCACCATGATCAGTTCAAGTAGTAAGGCCATGATGGCCGATGTGGCATGGCACTCAGTCATGCTACACAAGATAGAAACTTCCAAAACCTGTACATAATCCAAGGCTATGAGCGCATAACCAAGGACAAAACTGGGGTGGAAAACCCTAGTGGCCAGAACCAGCGCGTCCATGCTGGTAGGGAGAACAAGAGAGTGCGCAATATGAGAATGAGGAGGGTGTGCAGAGGTCGTGGAGGTGCTAAAGCGGGGAGAGAGCACGCGGAGGCACCCACCCCAGACAAAGGGGGAAACTGGAGAAGGGCCAGTGGTGGCTGGGGGAGACAAGTCGGCCACATGCATGGGAGAAGTGACAAGTGAGAAAGTCACCGGAGGTGTGGTTGTACTAGAAAAAGCACCGGGAGAGGAAGGTCACCTCAGTGAGGCAGACTGGACGGAGTTTGTGTCAGGAGAGGACGGGATGTCAAAGGAGCTTCGGGATGATGTAGGAAAACTGGGAGTATGCTCGGATGACAATGACTACCATGAGGGTGAGAGTTCCGGCCGAGCAGAAGGGACTGTTGGGACAACATGTCAGATGTGCCCCTCCCCAAGCCGAGAGAGAGGTGGAAGGGAGGAGGTAGGAGACAGACGAGTGAGGTCACGAAGGAAGAAAGACTCAAAGAGCAAAGCTTCGCAAGACTCAACAACTGGTTGATGGACAGGTTCCTAGAGGCGCCAGGCTTTGGACTATGTAGACACACCAAGAAAGGGGCACAAACAATCGCGAGGGGAAAGCTTCCTGTCACGTAGATTCTTGGGAAGCTAGAATGAGGCAATGTTGTCCAAGACCCGGGTGAGACAAAGGTCAGCCCGATGGCCATGCCAATGCTAAAAGGGTGTGACAGTGTAGGGAAGGGGACTGTGGGGGACACGGTTCTAGAACCACATCATGTAGCTCATGGCCTCAAAGGGAAAGGGAGGCGGCAGCCAGAATCGTATAGCAGGGTGTGGACACCGTCAACAAGCGTCCGATTCCAGCATTCAGAGACACCATCCTGCTAGGGTGTGTATGGAGTAGACATCTCTCGACACACCCCATAGGATTCGAGGAGACAGGCGATAACACCATGGAATTTGCCGCCACGGTCCCTACGAAAGACACGGAGGGACCGTTGACAGGTATGTTTGGCCTGTATAAGCCAGGATTCAATGACTGAGCAAACTTCGCTCCTCTAACGAAGAGCAAACCCCGATCGAAAGCCGGAAAATCATTGGTGAGGCAAAGAACGTAGTGACCAACATTTTCCAGGAGGTCATGGGACAAAGGTCCCAGGACATCTGCATGGAAAAGATCAAGGGGATGAGTGGACTGAGACCCAGAGGGAAGAAAAGGCGATCAATGCATCCTCCCTTGCACATAGTCATGACAGTTAGGAGGACGAGGGGCAGGGAAGGTAGAGGGAGAGAGACCAACAGCAGGCTGAAGACAAAGCATGCTGTGAATGTCATCTATGTGGAAATGACCTAGGCAAAGATGCAAGAGATTGACAAAGTTAGGAGAGATACAGGGGGCAAGGTGAGCTAGAGCGGTGCCGGTCATGGCACTGGAGGAGGCGTGCAAGGGGACATGGTAGAGCTTTCCATATTTCACGCCACGCAAGACAGCACGACCAGAGGGACCAAGGAAAACAGTGCCAACACCACGAATGGCATACCTTGAGGTCCATACCTTGATCATCTAGAGAAGGCACAGACAACAGGCTCAGTTCCAGTGAAGGTACATAAAGAACTTTAGGTAGGTACAGGACACCACTGGGACCAACATATCGCACCACGCCAACACCCTGAACAAGCAGCAACTGACCAGATCTAGCACACAGACCCGACGGGGCCTAACAAGACAAAAAAGGAACGGATAGACGTCATGTGGTGGGTCGCTTTGGAGTCAAGTATCCAAAAGCCACTGGAGATACGCACTGAGGATAGGACACTAGAGGTCACGACAGTACCAACAGAGCCAAGAGAGGATGCATACGAGATAGACGGTGCATAGAGGGAGAGTTAACGAGGGAGGAAGACTGCCATTTCTAAATCCATGGGACAGACCCAAACAAGGAACCCAGAACATGACCGAGGGGAGTCCCCACGAAGGACACTGTCAGACTAACCATTGGTACAACTCGGAGCCTTATTGCCATCCTGGTGTATGTGGATGACCTCTTGATAGTGTCTCCTTTGATGGAGGCCGTGAAGGAGGCTGGTGTTGTCGTTCGGGCTTCCTACATGATGAAAGACCTTGGTCCTATAGTTTCATTTCTCGAGATGGAGATCGTACGTGATCGTTAGCAATGGAAACTCTTGTTGCATCAGGCACATTACGCTCACGTTGTGAGGGAGTTGTTTACTGACCTCATTGATGTAGTTCCACAGCCTCCATCTCCATCACACCTGACGGGTCGCATGTCCTAAAGGTAGATGATATAGAATAGCTGAGGGAGACAAAGGACATGACCCAATACTTGCACCTCATTGGCTCTGTGATGTACTTGGCAACTACCACAAGACCTGACATTGCCCTCGCCGTCAACTTCCTTGCACAATTCTTTCAGAGTCTTTGGGAAAGAGCCCTTCACGCTGCTATAAGAGTGCAGGTTCCATGCTGTATCTCGGACTCTACTTTTGATGGTTGTGTTTGAAGGTAGTCAACAGGTACAAAGATAGTAACCACTCATGGAGCATTGATGGGCTTAGTTCGACTGGCTACTTGTTCCTGATGGGTGGTACCGCTCTTTCATGATGTGGCAGCAAGCAGGGTTGCATTGTATGTAGCTCATCACAGGTTGCATCATATGTAGCTCATCAATATGTTGTGCTAGGAGCTGGGGCTGCTAAGGTAGTGTGATGAGAGCATCTGTTTTATGAGTTACTTCAATATGTGGCTTGCATCATTTTGTGTTGTGACAACCAGAGTCATCTTGGCATTACTCTAGTGTGTTTCATGTGTGCATGAAGCACATTACAACTGGAAAACCTAGGCAGCAGGTTGGGACAACAGCGTTGTTGATGCAGCGTGCGGGCTTCCACGCTCGTTGCTTAAGTCAGGTGCCCCCTCAGTCTGTTGCTTTAAGGTCTAAGTCTGGAAGCTCTGGGTTTGTTACTCAGAAACGCGCGTGCCAGTATTAGCGCCAGAAAGCAGCTGAAAACTGAAAGTGACTGATTAGGAATGAAGAATGAGCAACAATGGGAGACCCCTCCAAGTTCTAGCTCCCCCCCACTAGTGTAGAACTTGCTACTCAGCTAACCAGCCAATCAGAAAATAGTCCTAGATCTATTCTTTGGCAGGCAGGGTTTTCTCGGTGAGCCCTGCCAGATGCCCGACAGCCCAAAACCCGGGGGTCGTCCGTTTTGCTTGAAAACTGGACCATACCAAAACACCGACGCTGCAAACGCATTCGTGCGGTCAGAATCAGCTAAAAAAATAACAGCAAAGAGTTATGGCTGCCCAAACCCTGGCAGTGCCTACGACAATCAGTGACGCCAAGTAGGGCCACACAGTAGGAGACATAGACCCTAGGCATAGCATGACGATGTACACACAGTGCCACAACCAGAAACAGAGCTGGGTGCATGGAAATAGCATCCGCAGTGGCAGTGACCGCCGGCGGCCCGACCGCCGAGGAGGCCTGCCGATGGAGCTGAGCACATCGCCGGAGGGAGGAGGCTCTAGCAAACGGTGCATGGGCCTCAGCGCGCGTCAGCTCCACCGAGCGACACTCCAGCAACGTTGAGTCTTGCCGTCAATCATCTGCACGCCGATGTTCACAAGCTGGGAGGACACAACAGAGTACAATGAAAGATGCGCGAAAAAGCAACACTCCCCCATGACTCACAGGCGTAGTGCACATGTGCGGGTATAGACACAGTCAACGACAAGACTCCCCCAGGCCACGAAGAGATGCAGGCAGGGACAAAGAGAGCCACTCACGGACGCACGCCGACCAAACTCATAGCCTTCTTGAACGAGTCGCGCTTTAGTGCCTTGGTCAAGAAGTCAGCCAAATGTCGTGCTGTCTCAACCCACACGATGCTGATGCTGCCGTCATGCAACAACGAATGCACATAGTGATACTCAACGTTGATGTGCTTTGTGCGTGTGTGATGAACGCCGTCATTGTTGGTGATGGCCATGGCACTCTCATTGTCACAATACAACGTGATGGATGCGACAGGATGATGCAACTCGGATAACAAACGACGCAGCCACACACTCTCACATGCGCATGAGCCAAGGGCCATGTACTCAGCCTCATTCGTGCTGCGTGTAATGCACCCCTACTTGCCACTGTGCCAGGACACAGCTATGCCGCCAATCAGAAAGATCCAACCTGTGCAACTCTCACCGTCCGGACTGCCGGCCCAGTCACTGTCGGTGTAGCCCATCGCAACCACAAATGGCTGACGGCGAAACATGAGACCTCACCGAGGAGTCGAGACGACATAGCGTAGCACTCAGATCGCGGCCTCCTAGTGGAGGTGACGCGACTCTTGAGAAAACTGGGCCAGGAGGTTGACGGCGAACGCGATGTCTGGGCGCGTCGTCGTCGGAAGGAACATCAATGACCCGATGACTCGCAGGTACGTGGTCACGTCAATTGGCTCTCCCACAACAACTGGGTCAAGACTCTTCAGGTTCACCAGGCCATTGGGTGACATGGGTGAGGATACGCTCGGCACGAGTGGCAGATCCTCCGCAAAGCAGATGGACAGTGTGTGCACATAGGCGGCCTAGTGGATGTGCAGGACGTCTTGGGAGCGATCATGCTCGAGCTCCATGCCCAAGAAGATTGTGGCAGATCCGAGATCCTTCATCTGGTAGGCGGTGTACAGCAAGTCCTTGACACGCTAGATGGCAGCCGTGTCTGGCAATGCAATGAGGAGATCGTCGACGTAAACCAGAACAGCGGCAAAAGTCTGGCCTTGCCGACTGACAAACAGTGCGGGGTCAGCGGTGCTGCGCTGGAGCCCGCCTCGAAGGAGCGAGCTGCTGATTTCTTGGTTCCAGCACCGAGGCAACTGCTTCAGGCCAAGGAGGGCCTTACGCATTCGCCAGACTCTCCCAATGCCGTTGTCGAAGCCAAGGGGCTGCACCATGTAGAGCTCCTCACCCTCGAGTGAGCCATGAAGAAACGTGTTGCTCATATCCATCTGATGCAGCTCCCACCCATGCTGGGTGACCAGGGTGAAGAGCGCCTGGCTAGTGGAGAACCGGCCAATTGGGGCAAAAATCTGGTTGTAGTCGACCCCAAGAATCTGGGCAAACCCCTTGGCTGTAAGGCGGGCCTTCTACTTGTCCAAGGACCCGTCGGGCTTCCACTTGGGCCGAAAGACCCACTTGGCACCGATGGCCTTCCGACCTAGAGGAAGGTCGACGAGGTCGTACATATGGTGCTGTCGGATGGCAGCGAGCTCATCGGTGCAGGCAGTGTCCCAGTGTGCGGCCTCAGGAGAGGCTCGTGCCTCGCGCAGGGTGGCTGGGTCCTCCGGGCGTGTTGTGGAATGGACTGAGAGAGCGTGTGCATCGTAAGCCCCAAGTGGGATGCGCGCGAGTGCAGCCACGACAGCGTATCGATGCTCGTGATGAAGCATAGCGTAGCCCTGTGCGGACCCTAGGTGAAGGTCTGTAATGATGGCCGAGGTGGTCAAGCCGAAGGCCTTGGTGCTAGGGTCCCCACTCACGACCGTGGGAGTGGAGGAGACACGTGGAGCCACGGGGGGTCGAGGCGCCACGGACCGTGGTGCGACAGTGTGCGCGCTCACCAACGGTGTGGGTCAGAGGCTGCCGCCTGGGCCACATGTGTAACATGGCAGGGCAGAAGATGGCACTCAGTCCGACGGGCCAATGGAGGCACACGGGGTTGCTGGTCCGGAGGGGCCCGCGGATGCAACGAAGGCAGCTGGTCCGGATGGGCCAGAGGACGCGACTGGAGCTGCTGGCCTATAAGGGCCAGAGGACACAACTGGAGCTGCCGGTTCGGAGGGACAAGCGGACATGTGAGGGGCTGCCGGCCCGGAGGGGCCAGTGGACACGACTGGGGCTGCCGGCCCGGAGGGACCAGCGGACGCGTCTGGGGCTGCCGGCTCGGAGAGACCAGCGGACCCAACTGGGGTCGTGGGCCCGGAGGGACCAGCAGACGTGACTGGGGCTGCCGACTCAGAGGGACCAGTGGACACAACGAGGGCTGCCGCCTCAGACGGACCAGCGGACGTGACTCGGACTGCTGGTCCGGATGGACCTGCGGACGCGATTGGGGCTGTCGACTCAGAGGGATTGGGGGATGTGTCACCCGAAAGCGGCAAGACGGAGGATGAACTCAGTCCCCCACGTGACGGGATAGACACGGACGAGCCTGAGCGAATGAGGTCACGAGGTAACAGGTCCTCGAAGAAGAGGGCATCGCGGGACTCGACAATGCAATGCTCGGAGGGATCCAAGAAGCGCCAGGTCTTGGACTGACGAGAGACACCGAGGAAGGTGCAGGGACGTCCGCGGGGGGTGAGCTTGCCGCCCTGCTGTGAGGCAGGTAGCCACACAATGGCCACGTAGCCCCAGACGCAAGCCGGGCGCAGTTCAGCGCGCTAACCGCACCACTGCTGGTAAGGCGTGGACTGGCGGGGAAGGGGACCGTGGGGAATCCGATTCCACACCCAAGTCATGTAGGCCATGGCTTCAAAGTAGAAGCCATCGGAGAGACCGGACTCGACCCGCATGGTGCGGAAGGCGTCGGCCATGGTATGGTTCCACCGTTCGGAGACACCGTTCTGGGCGGGCGTGTACGACGCGGATGTCTCATGGTGGATGCTGCGTGAGGCGAGAAAGGTTGTGGCCTCACCCATGTACTCACCACCGCCATTGGAGCAAAAGCGGCAAAGAGAGCGACCATACTCGCGCTCCGTAGGGACAAGCCAATCTGGGATGGTTCGCACGACATCGCTCTTCTGCCGAAGTCAGAAGACCCAACGGTAGCAAGAGTAGTCGTCAGTGAGGGTGAGGACATAGCGGTCGTGCTCGCTGACGGAATCGGTGGGAAGTGGGCCCATGACGTCCAAATGGACAAGGTCAAGAGGGGCGGATGCACGAGAGGAAGACAATGGGTACGTGGACCGGTGCAACTTCCCCTGAGCGCAGTCAATGCACTCAGTGGGGCACGGGAGGGGGAAAGTTTCTGGGCCAAGGCCCTTGGCCGGCTGGGTGCGAAGCATGTTGTCTACGGCGGCAGAGTGGACATGGCAAAGGCGGCGGTGCAAGAGGCGAGTGTGCAAAGGAGAAAGCATGCTGGTGACAAACACATGGCCTATGGCGGCCAACGGGGAGGAGACAAAACGGGAGGAGGAGAGACGGGACACATGCCACAAGTTGCCACGGGTGGTGGCGTGCAGGACTACAAGACCAGACGGATGCAGCGACACAGTGCCAACACCACACGAGTGCACAACGTCCATGCTCATGCGGTCAAGGGCAGTGACGGGCAGGACGCAGAGCTCAAGACCAGGGATGAAGAGGACATCGGTCAGAAAGACGTCACCGGCAGGACCACGGAAACGAACAACGCCAACACCACGGACAGGCAACACCTGTTCGGAACCCGTCCGGACACTGCAGACATCGCCCACGGGACCGAGCATACTGAAGGCCTAACGAGAGGCTGTCATGTGATGCGTGGCCCCAAAGTCGATGATCCAGGTGTCAGTGGGGTCCTGGACAGGGGTCGCCAGATCGCTAACGGTCACATGGCAGCAAGCAAGGGACGTGGATGCGATGGAAGGAGGCACAAACGGAGACTACCAATCGTCAAACCACACAACGTCATTATAGGAAAGGGTAGAGGAGACCACGGGAGACGATGAGACAGAAAAAGAAACAGGACACGACTGGAGTTCAGTCTCAGTCATGCAAGGCTGGGCAGGAGAGCAGGAGGTGATGCAACTGGCACTTCCCTGGGGAGGAGGGCGCGTCAGGCCAATCTGGAGCACGATGAACTGCTCCAGTTGATGCTCACAGGAGTGTGGCCCAGGAGTGTAGACCGAGTGCGGAGTGACCGCACCGGAGCCCGGGTAAGGGAGGGATACGCTGGTGAAGGGAACGGAGGCACCGACAGCTGCGGATAGTATTGCTGCGGCACGGGTGTCTTCGGGACTGGCTAAGCTGTCGGAGTGGCGGAGCTGCTGGACGAGGTCGAGGTGTCAGGGCCTATGGCAACGATGGCCGGAGAGGCAAAACGGCGCTCCCGCTAGCGACGCATGGTGGTGATGACGCGCGCCTCGTCCGTCAGGAGAGGGCACGTGTACCACCCGTGCCCGGGCTGGCCATAGTTGTGGCAGACCGAGCCACCACCGCTGGACCCGGCCGACGGCTGCTGCTGCTGCTGCTGTTGCGACGGACCCTTGCCTTTCTTTTTCCAGCTCTTCTTCTTCTTCCCCGAAGACGATGAGGTAGCTACGGCGGGGGAAGCGACAGCCACGGAGGCGACGGCAGGGGAGGCGACGGCAGGGGATGCAAGAGCCTCCGTGCGATGGAGCTAGGACTCCAAACGAGCTTCCTCAATACAGAGGAAGAGCTTGTATGCCCAGGGCATGAGGGTGCCCTGGGCCGTCATGGTGGAGAGGACGTCTTGGGGGTAGTGGACAAAGACGTCCGCGTATGCGCTGGTAGCGCCACGCTTGATGCTGAGGAGCGGGGACAGAGGGGGTGGGGAAGATTTGCCGAGACAACGAAGGATGTCCTCTGCCCGCTGCTAGTAGGCAGTGACCGTCTCGGTCTCCCCCATGTGCAAGGAGTTGAACTCCCGGAGCAGACGGCTGGTCTCAGTGTCGTTGGACAGGCGATGGGGTCGAGTGAGGACGTTCCATGCGGCTGCAGGGTCTGGGATGGCGCCAGCGGTGATGTCGCAGAGGAAAGGCTCTAGGGCCAGGCGGGAAGCTGGAGGGGCGACAGGGAAGAGGGCACGGACGGCGCGACCATCATCCTAAAGCTGGTCAGCCTTGGTGGGGTCCATAAGGGAGGGTGTAGTATGCCCACAGGCCCTCACCTTGCGCCCAAATCCGGAAGCTGAGCTCCCAACTCCAAAACTGCTCGCCAGCTTGAAGTGGCGGCGGCGGCGTCTGAAAGTCCTTCTGCCTTCGGCCGGTGCCCAAAGTGGGGCCAAGGACGGAGGTCACTGTCTGTCATTGGCACTGAGTCTGCTGTTGTGCCAGGTAGTGCATGGCAACAGACAGAGCTGGGTTGGCGTGCCCTGGAGGGATGAACGATGGCGGCACACTACCGGCACTCTGGGAGGCTAATGGCTGTAGCGCTACAAGCTGCTGCATCAAGGTGGTGAGCTGTTGCTCAAAAGCAGCGAGGGGGTCAGGGTTGCCACCAACGACACCAGTGGGCTGTTGCTGCTGCTGCTGCTACTGCTACTACTGCTGCTGCTGCTGCAGCTTCTGC
Organism: Penium margaritaceum; assembly: GCA_023375785.1. NCBI lineage: Eukaryota > Viridiplantae > Streptophyta > Zygnematophyceae > Desmidiales > Peniaceae > Penium > Penium margaritaceum. The sequence continues at coordinate 45,951 of SZWC01001188.1, read as the reverse complement.
TGCTGTTGCTGCTACTAATGCGGCTACTGCTGTTGCTGCTGCTACTGCTCCTAGTGGTGCTAGTGCTACTACAGTTGCGGATGCTGCTACTGCTGATGCTACAATTGCTGCAAGAAAGGGGCATGGGAGTCCCCCGAACAGAGGACCCCTCCCCACCGGGGCTACCAGCCATGGTTTTGGTGCCCCTTGTTTTTTTTGTTTGCTTTCTCTTTGTGTTGCTGATATCAGCAGTGGCTTGGGACGGTCGGAGTTTTACCAACCCTTTGGTTGTCTTCCCCCTTCCCTTTCTCCCCCTTTTTTTTGTCTTTTTTTGTTGATGACGTCAGCTATGACATCAGTAGTGACGTCAGCAGCATGATGCTGATGTCAGTAGCGACGGTTGTTGGGGCCGCTAGTGTTGTTGTTGCTGCTACTCCTACTACTACTACAATCGTTGCATCTGTTGCTACTACTGCTGTTGCAGCAACTGTTGGTGCTATTTCCGCTGTGGTTGCTGTGGTTGATGATGCAGGTGCTGCTACTACTGCTACAGCTGCTGCTGCTACTACTATGGTTGTGGCTGCTACTGCTGCTGATGTTGCTGCGGCTATAGTTGCAGTAGTAGTTTCTGTAACTGCGGGCTGCTGCGGCTGCTAAGGTAGCTGCTGCAACCACAGCAGAGAAGAAAATGGGATGGGGATTTTTTTCCCTTCTCGTTTTTTTTTCCTTTTCTTTTTGTCTCTCACAGCGGGTAGCTCCCCGCTGTCTGTTGCGAGCAGCGGGCTGCTACTCGCTGGCAGCAACGAGCTGCTGCTTGCTGGCAGCAGCGAGCTGCTGCTCGCTGCTCACTCGCTATAGGCTGCGAGCAGTAGCAGCCGCTGCTGGCTGCTGCCAGCAACTGCTCGCTGCTACTGTTGCTATAGCTGGTTGCTACCGCGGCTCGCTGCTGCGGCTCCTACAGCCCGCTGCTGCTAGTGCACGCTGTTGTAGCTGCTGTACACTGCTACAGCTGCTACGTGCCACGGCTACTTCTCGCTGCTGCTACAGGCTATTGCTACGCGCTGTTGCTACTGCTGTTGTTGCTGCGAGCTGCTATTACGAGCTGTTGCTGCTGCGAGCTGCTGTAAGGAGCTGCTTTTGCCTATTATTGCTGTTGCACGCAGCTACTGGTGGCTGCTGCTGCCATTGCTCGCTGTCGTTGCCTGCGGCTGCCGCTGCTCCAGGTTCCTACTACTGTGTGCTGGTGCCAGTCACTGCACTTAAGTGATGTTTTAGCATGCGTCATCGCCCATAGGTGTCGGACGCGGCCTGCCGCTCACCTCCTCGCATCATGCGTGGGGGTCAGTGCTGTCGAAAAAACTTCGGCAGCATTTCCCGTGGCCTAATGGCCGTGGGAAAAAATCAGACGCCGCTACCAGGCGGGTCAATGCTGCCGGAAAAAATCCGACAGTATTTCCCCTGTACTAGCGCGTATGGGGATCCGCCGGCTTTGTCTAGCACCTGTACGCCAGTCTTTTGCTGCTGCTGCTATGCTCTGGCTCTGATACCAAAGTGGAAAACCTAGGCAGCAGGTTGGGGCAGCAGCGTTGTTGATGCAGCGTGCGGGCTTCCACGCTCGTTGCTTAAGTTAGGTGCCCCCTCAGTCTGCTGCTCTAGAGTCTGGGTTTGTTACTCAAAAATGCGCGCGCCAGTGTTAGCGCGAGAAAGCAGCTAAAAACTGAAAGTGACGCATTAGGAATGAAGAATGAGCAACAATGGGAGACCCCTCCAAGTTCTAGTTCCCCCCCACTAGTGTAGAACTTGTTACTCAGCTAACCATCCAATCAGAAAATAGTCCTAGATCTATTTTCTGGCAAGCAGGGTTTTCTCTGTGAGCCCTGTCACACGCCCGACAGCCCAAAACGCGGGCGTCGTCCGTTTTGCCTGAAAACTGGACCATACCATAACACCGACGCTGCAAACGCAGTCGTGTAGTGAGAATCAGCTAGAAAAACAACAGCAAAGAGTTATGGCTGCCCGAACCCTGGCAGTGCCTACGACAGTCAGTGATGCCAAGTAGGGCCACACAGTAGGAGACATGGACCCTAGGCATAGCATGACGATGCACACGCAGTGCCACAACCAGAAAGAGAGCTGGGTGCATGGAAATAGCATCCGTAGTGGCAGTGACCGCCGACGGCCCGACCGCCGAGGACGCCTGCCGATGGAGCTGAGCACATCGCCGGAGGGAGGAGGCTCTAGCGAACGGTGCGTGGGCCTCAGCGCGCGTCGGCTCCACCGAGGGACACTCCAGCAGCGTCGAGTCTCGCTGTCAGTCATCTGTACGACGATGTTCACAAGCCGGGAGGACATAACAGAGTACAATGAGAGATGCACGGAAACCAACAATCACTGTTGAGCATCACTTTGCACGTGATCTTGTGGAGCAACATGTGATCTCCATCATATGGGTTGGCACGGACATGCAGCGGGTTGACTTCCTTACCAAGGCACTAGAGTGTGGAAAGTTCATGGTAGCCATTTCTTTTGTCAGGATTCGCCCCTTGCGTGCGAGTGGCTGAGAGTGGGGTGTATGAGTATGGATTGTAGAGCATCTCGTTGTGCACTAGTATCAGTTATGCATGTGTATGAGCATGCATACCATCTGGACATGTGTGAGTGTTGTGATGTGAGTCGTCCCTGTCTGTTTGTACAGCTTACTATGACCACTCGGTTACGTCCATGCTTGTGCAGATTCCTCATGCAGATCTTGCTCGCATAGGAACACCGACGGGTGGTGGCTCCACCCACCAGCAGCTGTAACACAGCTACAACGGCATCTTGAGTGCTTGCTCGGGTGGTGTGCGGTTCTTCTGCATGCGCTAGAGTCTTGGTGGACTGGCTCTTGTGCCCAGTTTACATGTTTTGCATTACATACTCATTTATTGATACAGGATCTGTGTTTGCGACCAGTCGTAGCATTCGGCTCGAGATTTTGCATCTCTATATTCAGACGGGGTTGTGTTTGGATGTTGTGCACAGAGATACGGCAAAAAAAGTTGTTTTGGGCCAGTTTTAGGACAAACTGCCAGTGGTGCGTGCGTCACCCGGCGTGCGCCGCGGCTGGCATGTGTGTTGTGTGCTTGTTATTCGTCATTTCTCTCTCCATTACTAAGCTATTGGAGCTTATGAGACTTTGCACGTCTCCCTAGCCTAACTGTTGTTGTTCCATGCACCTGCTTTCTTGCTAGTGTGTCAACTGATTGGACAATGTCACTACGTAAGCGGAAGCAAAACTAGGAAGCTTCCTAGTAGCTTCTCACCACCAATTGGTCTGGCTATCACAGTCTCGAGCACCACACATCAGCAATGCTTGCAACCCTTGCCTCACAGTGTGATGTGGTAGAACTTTGGCAATGGGTGGGACGTGATATGGCGGTCTGGAGGTCTCACAAGTGTCAGTATTGGGTAAGGAAAAAATTGATGATTCTCCCTTTAGCCTATTCGATGCTCACTCAAGAGGAGGGAATGTGGTGCCGGCTTCCATCCAGCACGGTGTATACTTCCCTCGCAGGTGTTGCCTAAAGATTTTGCCACAACCACACTACGGGTTTGTTATTGTGCTGTGACTTGTGAGCTGTTCGAGCTCATGTTGCATATCCTTTGACAATCTGACCAGGTTTCGTGCTTCAGCCATGTTTCCGTCGCTTCCATCATCTGCTGGAAAGAACCCAGCGCGACAGCCGAAGTCCACTGTTGACTGCTTCCGTGCAGACAGTCCAAGGAGGCATACCTGCATGTGTTCAACTCTGCCAAGAATGGCCATGGATAATCCTTGCATACGATGTCAACGGTGGGCCTTACAATCTGTCTTTGTCAAAGACAAAGATGTTCACTCAACTAAAGCCCTGATGACCTCCAGCAAGAGACTTCAGCACAATGAATTGTATGCATGGAATCCAAATCTGATGTCGGACAGGAAGTTGTGTAAAGATAATGCAAGCCGACTTCAACCCTAGACTCAAGATGCCTGTTGTGTCTTACACTTTGCGATGTGTGCTCCACTGTCATTCATTACACTGTGCAGTTCAATCTTCTTGGAATCACTTGTGGCGCCATGCAGTCCGAATATCGCAACGCAATGCAGTTGTGTGCGCAACAGCACGAGTGGAGAGACGATGGAACAGCAGAGAGGAGCAGGTTCACAAGGTGTAATAACAAGTTTATAATATAAGTAAGAGTGTAAGTGAGGTTGCCAGCGGTGGCAGACTTTTGTCGCCACCACTTCAAAAATCCCTCTCTCTTTGAAGGGCTTTTTCTCAGTCTGGACCAGGCCGTGTCGCGGTGTGTTCATGTGGTACACACAGTTCACACTCTAGGGCAGTTTCGACGACGCCCAGAAAGCGTGGGGAGCTGCCTGTTCTTCACCCCCTCACAAAAGGAAGAGGCATGCGCAGTGCAAAAACCACCACCTGACACTCCAGCAGGCCATGCCGCACACAACGCGGCATCATGCCAGAACCACCATCGAAGCAGCACCATCAGAACCGTATGAGGACGGGCTGCCATGGAGGTGCGGACAGAGCCAGGTTGTGTGTGTGTGTGTGTGTGTGTGTGTGTGTGTGTGTGTGCCGCTGACAGTGGCCCAGTGTGNGCGATGTGTTCCTGTGGTACACACAGTTCACACTCTAGGGCAGTTTAGACAACGCCCAGAGCGCGCGGGCAGCTGCCCGTTCTTCACCCCCTCATAAAAGGAAGAGGCAAGCGCAGTGCAAAAACCACCACCTGACACTCCAGCAGGCCATGCCGCACACAACGCAGCATCATGCCAGAACCACCATCGAAGCAGCACCATCTGAACCGTATTAGGACGGGCTGCTATGGAGGTGCGGACAGAGCCAGGTTGTGTGTGTGTGTGTGTGTGTGTGTGTGTGTGTGTGTGTGTGTGTGTGTGTGTGTGTGTGTGTGCCGCTGACAGTGGCCCAGTGTGGCACCGCCACCGGCTGCGTTTTGGAGGCCGCTCGTGGGCCACGCCACAACGCCGTGCCCTGCTCACGGTTCCCCATGCGGACCGAAAACCAGCCTGACATGGCCGCAGCGCGTGACTCAAGCGCAGCCGCAGGTTTCCACCACCCCCTGCGGCTGCTGCTGCACCACAGAAGCCGCGGCGCGCCCCTCGAGGCCCTCAAGGAGCTCCTCCGGTGACTTGAAGCGAACTCGTCTGTGGCAGCAGGGGCTGGAGGACTGGCGCTTCGGGCAGAAGGGGTTTTCGCAGGGAGGCGGCGCCGGGCCGCCGATGTAGGTGGCGTTGTGAGGGGCGAGGTCGGGAGCCGAACCGCATATGCCTGACGGGCCCGCCCGGGCGCAGTCGCAGTCTGCTTCTCTCGGGCTGCGGGAGGGCGTAGTGGAGGAAGAAGCTGCGCCAGTGTCAGAGCGGGACTTGAGAATCCCCTTCAGTGGCGAAGACAAGAGGGAAGAAGGGGAGTTGAGAGAGGACGTCCGCGAAGGGGGCGGCAGCGGCGGTGGCGAGTCTGTGCTTCCAGAGGCGCGAGCTCCTCCGAGGCTTGAACTTGAGAGGAGGAGAACCGAGGAGCCGGCGAGCCGTGGGCGGTCCACCTTGGCGGACGCGCTCCGGCGCGGCCGCCGCGAAGAAGCTCTAGGGCTGAGGCTCAGCTCGAACCGCGGCGCGGCACAGGTCGAACAGGTGGGCGAGTTGGGACAGGGCCAGTTTGGGCAGCAGAATATTCGCCGGAAGCACTCTTCGTCCGCGACGCTCCACAGAGCGCGGGACTCGGTGCGGTGGCGTGAAAAATGGCGGTGCCGGAGTGGCGCGTCGGGAGGCAGGCCCAGCGGTGGGCCTCCCGTCCCGGTTTGCGCAGGCTGCGAAGTGAGGCCCCCAGTCCGAGACCCCAGAGGCTCACAACCATTCCCGTCATCGGCCATCGTGGAGAAGGGGCGGAGGGACGAAGTGTGCCAAGTAGGGACACAGGAGAGGAGACGGGAGCGGAGAGCAAATGAGCAGGACACGGGAAGCGAGGAAAACGGAGGAACGAATGTTCGCAATAGCGTCTGAGCGGAAGAGCTAGTTCATGTAGGGAAAGCAGGCTTCTAGTACCGGCGGAGTCCTGCCGTTACAAGGGGAGCGTTAGTGCAGGCGCGAGCAAATGGGCAAGAGGTCGCGCTGCTGTTTGAATGCCTGCACTGGCGGCGCAAGCGCAAGCTTAAAGCAGTCTTCCGCGCGGCTTGCCCCGATGGCTGCCGCTCCGCACGTTTCGTAACGTCCACTCCCACTAGGCGCCACGAGTCTGTGCGAGTCCATCGACAGCCGCGAGAAGTCGCCTTCCGAAACCGACGTACTTACACAGAAGGAAGAAAATTAAATACGCATATGCCTTAACCAGCGAAAAACTGACCGAATTCCCCAACAACCTGGTGATTTCCATTTTACCTATATTCGTGGTGGTCAAATCTCACCGAATTGAAATTTTTGAGGAATTTAAACAGGCACAAAGTTAATTTATAATGTGAATTATCGAATTTAAGTTTTCACTGTGGATTTTTCATTCTAGGGTGTTCTATGATGTTCTATGGTGTAGCGTGTTCTAATCAGTGCCTTTTTCTGGTCATTTCAGGGCAGAATTACGAGATGTTCAAATTCTGCGAAGCACAATACAGAAAGCAAGAGGGAGACAAACGTGCCCACGGTGGAAACAAGAAAATAACTTCATTAAAGACACTACACAAGCATATCCTCCTCCTCGACCTCATCTCTTTGGAAAGGTAGTTTCCCCTCATACGCTGCTACTACCGACAGGAATACGTGTCAAACACATTAGGGAAGTCTGACTTGGCCCATGCATTTTTTGACTAGTGGTTCAGCATCACACAGGTACATCAATGCACCATACAACCACAAACATGCTGCCTCCTTCATGACCTTCATCCCAACGCCTGTGCTCTCCCCCATGCGTGTCCACTCGTAACCCCACTCAGCAAACAACTCTTCAAGCTTATTTTTCAGCAGAAGTACGATACCTATATCTTCCGGCTGTGTTAGGATGTACACCGTACGCATGTTTGGGAAATATGTTGTCAGCCACTCCACGAATGTCGCACTACACTAAGGTCCCTAGGTGTCAAGGACGAACAGCATGTCAGCCTCTCCCTCCTTGAAAATAAAAGCAATGCACGTGTGTTTGTAGTACAGCATGACAATAACGTGAAACCACTCATGCATGGTGTCTGTGTTTTCCTAGTGCCTGAACGTGAAAGTCAGGTTCCACCAGGGATCCAGCAATCTCGTGGCGTTTTCATCCCCCAATAGGCATCACCCGGTTTTACCCCCAAAAATCGATAACATGGGTAACAGGTCGCCGGTCATGGAGCTAGTCACAACCATCATGATGCACCGTCTATCCTCGAGTCCAAGGATGCCGACGTCGTTGCCCTCTCAAGGAGCAAATGCGTGTCCTCATTCTAGCATCAGCTGGACCAAAATGTGGTTGGTGTTGATGACCATAAACGACTTTACGATGTTTAAAGTCAACATGCAAGATGCCCGATGGTCGAATGTGAACACTTGCTCCTCCTAGTCAACAGGCACATTGTGCGCAATCATGAATCCAGTGCAACATGACCATCTCGGTTGACGAGGGGAAAAGGGTCGCACCCATGACCTACCAAACTTCAGCCCCATGCACTCGAGCTCATTAAGTGCATAGTGAGCGATGATTCCCCACACTTCTTGCCGCACCATTTTACAATTCAACACTACACCGAGTCCTTGATTTGCCTCGAGCAATTTCTTGATCTCCTACATGTTTTCCTCCTGGGAAGCGAGCCAGGACCTCTTCCCCTTGCATCTGTACTTGCACTTTTTTTTCTCACAGTAGTTGTTGTTACGGCCACTATATACACCAAGACAACTTCCTCGCACTATTTTCTACCAATTTTTGTGTCCTACACGGACCATTCTGTCATTCTGCTTTCCGCAAGTCAATCAAACACACAGTAGCCATCCAGTGTGCGGAACTTGCGGTGGAGATGCTACACAATTGCGTACGCGAATGGCTCCGTCTAAAAATCTTGGTAAATTGTTCACAAATGTCTGGAACCAAACTATTCGATGGATTTTCCTTGCTTGTGCAAGGCAGAACCAGTAATTGATGTGCCAGTATCGACGGTTGTCGAGTTTGACATGACCTGGAGGGAGAGAAACTATGTATCGTTTGAGTCGGTGCTATCGTGGTCGTTTGATATGGAAGATGATGACTCATTGACATAGATGCTATCGTTGTCGCTGTTGTTATCGCTGATGTTGCCGTGTCCATTGCTCTTGTGGACGTTTTTGGGAGGAGTGTTATTGATTTACACCGCACCTATACAGAGCTTTATTGTTCAAGGCTCCTATAATGGACGCTTCACCAGCGATGTGGCAGAAGGCTCGCCCTTTTCCATCGTTGTTAGACGATGCCTCTTGGGGGTTGGTCACCTTCCCTTGGGAATGTCTGTAGTGGTAGAGCGTCTAGCGCCCGTGCTGTAGTTCTAAGTCTTCCTTAGAGGACACAGCCGGATAGTCATGTTGCATTTCATAATGAAGAGAGAGCCAGCAAGGGAAGTCACCAAGCAACAGACTAGTGGAATGGTCAACCAGAGAGAAAGTGGCATTGGAGTAGCAACGTTGTCCTTGTGGTCATCGTACGTCAAATGGTCATGTAGTAACATGCATGGTTCCTCGATTTTATCAACTATCAGCGTGATAGGCTTGCACAGACTCCCAATTGGTCGGCTTGGTGGTGGAGTACGAGCTTCAGGGCCTTGACGAATAACGTGCATGATGCGATGTGGCAGCTCTTAAGGCGATACCTTTTACAGATTGCAGTCCATCGTAGAAGAGTGTTGACTGCACAAAGTGGATAAACATTCAGTAGATTTCACATCATGCGCATACGTAGGGTACCTTTAATCCTACATGCCAATGTTTATGACGTGAGTGGCCATTGCAGCCGAATTTAGTTTCCCACATCGTCGTTGACAAAGCATGATGCACCCATAAGTGACACGACGAGCCCCATTCGTCGAACGACCGGTCTGGTTTGCAGATTAAGAAAATGACACGGACTTCTCACCATGTTTAAAGTCACATGCCATCCTTTTCAACGAATGTAAAGAAAATAAGTTGTTTTGAACCCGACGACAAAATGAATTCCTTTAAAATTCGCACTTGCTACATTATCGAAATCGCCTGGCAATGTGGTATCCAGAATAAGTTCAAGTTAATGCTTTGCGCTGTAGAATCAAATACAAGATTACCTATGGCAATTTCAAATTTGAAGAAAAACATACTTAATGATTTCATTTGTTTTTGAAAAGAATAATCCTCCTTTCTACCGATATGCCTTCTGAAGAGAGAATTACTTATGTTATGCCATGCATCATTCTAACATACTTCCACTCAATTGGAAACTAACATAAAAAGGACTAGACAAGGGCAAGGAATACAACTAGCACTTAATGTAAAAAAACTTGGCAATCATGTTTTGCTAAAACATACAATTGGAAATTGTTTCTCAACCATGTTTCGTCACTAATCGATGTGAATCACTCAACTCTCCCAAGAAACATGATTGTGTACCATAGAAAAGTTTCACAACTATACGCACATTCCACGATGCTCAAAACAAGGTTTTAAAGCTTTGTTTGGCGTTGATAATGGGAATCCATTCTTTTACTTACTAATTTGGTTAATGGACCATCTTCATATCGTTAATACACATCATGTAGTCTATATTTAAATTCTCTAATTTAACTCTGTCGATGTTAAAGTAAACTTGAAGAACCCTGAATTAAGATAAGTAATTTAAATGAGCTTATGGATTTTTTTTATGAATCGATGAAATTTTCATAAGTGATTTATATAAATGCATAGTAAAAAGTATACTAAAAACATTTTTCCTTCTTGCAAAGGAAAGATTTACGTGTTAGAGATTATAAGTAATATTTTCTAGTGGTTTAGGTTATTCAAGTAATACAAATTCTAAATAAATTCAAGAAATCCTCTATCTATGAAAAATCAACATTATCAAAGCATTCATTTACGTAGCTTCATCATGATATAAACACATCTATGATGATAATCCATGAACGTTTTGTATCAATAATTTTTTTCTAGAACGATCCTTTTGAACAATAGTATAATATTTCATAAAATCATTCTTTCATTTGTAAAACTTCCTAAACTACCCTACTGATCATTAACTTCGATTGTTTACCTGAAGCTAATTTTGGTTTCTTTAGTTTTGACATGTGTCTAATTATGGTGGTAGTACCTAACATTTTGACGAATGATGAGCCATGGTACGTTAATTTCGACAACGGGGCTAGATCGACTTCTCAGTGGTATAGTAAATTCAACGACCTGTCCGAGAGTGGCGAGCGCCGTCCATTTTTCTGCGCCAACTCGACAATACGACGTTTAACGTCCTCGCTAAATTGAAACATTCAAAAAACAATGCTACAAATAGACGTTCGATCGTGACTGGGGACCGCGTTCGACGTGTTCAGACCATAAATCTGTGACTCCCGGGCACTACCACTTGTCAGTTCCCCTGCCATCTGCCATCAACACTGCACCTACCCGCCATTATGGACCACTATCTACGGAAAGTCACTTCCGAGGAGCGCACAAGGTGCTTGGCATCCGCACCTCGAGTTGGCCCACCCCCTCGCGTGGCCCCTCCTCGTCGTCCAATGGGCCGCCCGCGAAAGGTTGTCAAACTCGTCTATGACAACACGGAGGAAGCAACTCTCGTGCAAGAGTACTCACCGTACATCGAGGTGCCTGTGCATGCAACGCCATTGTCCTTGCCTTCAACCGTCACCGTTGTCTGGTGCGCACCATCCGTTTCGCAGTCATGTCTACGTTTCGCTATCCCACGTGTGTGGAACTACTCTCCGGGTGCTGGTCCTTCTCGCATGCGCAAAGAGGTTGCCTTTACGCTCCTGGACAACAAGTCTACTCCTCCAGCTTCCCCCGTGCACGGGAGTCCGACAGCGGCAGAGAAAGGGAAGGCGCCGGCCGACGACCCCGTCCGTGACCGCCGTCGCGAAGCCGCTCGCAGCCCTCCCATCACAAGGATTCGTTCAGGATCCCTGGTCATCAACAAGCCCGTGAAAAACGCTAGCAACAGCGACAACAACAACGAGAGCGGCAGCGACGCCGAACCTTCCTCCTCTGCCTCGCAGACCAGCGACGACAACACCGATAGCGAGTGCTAGGCGTTGCAACTGTCGTCGCAGACAACAACATCTTCAACATCGTCATCGGGCTCATCGTCGTCCCGCAAGCGCGAGAGGTACTACGACTGGTTCGGAAGTGGCCACTTCTGAACAATCTACAAGGCTTACAAAAGCCATCCAACGGCGTACGCAGCCGTCTAGCATCTCCGCCGCACGTTCACGACCCTCGACGACTACTACGTGTACGATTGCCTTGCTCCTTGCACCGTCGCCACGTGGTTTGTGGACGGCACTAAAGTGGTGAAAAAGGCTTACGAGGGAGCGGTTATCAACTCCATCGTAGCTGCACTTGGTGCTCGTGTGTCTGAAAAGAAAAGAAAGCATGGATACGAGGGGAAGCAGGCATGGCTGTCAACACAACGAGCCATCATGGAGGAGATAAAGACGACGTTGACGAGGTCTCGCAAGGACGGCCATGCACTCAACTCGAAGGTCATCCGTCAGCAGATCCGGGGGATCATCGCGCGCCATGCTCCAGACGAGCTGGAGAAGATGGGGCTTTGTGTGTTCGGGCGTGCGTGGGTCCGTCGCTTCGTCCACCGCGAGCTGGGGTGGAGCTAGCATTCAGCCACCAGAGCAACGTAGAAGGTTCCGATGGACTTGGAGGAGCGTGTCCTCACATTCCACAGTCGAGCAGCATACATGGTCACCCTCTACAAAATCCCCCCCTTCCTAGTCATCAACACAGATCACACGTCTTTCAGCTTCTGCCTGCCGCTAGACACATGTACGCGCCTCGTGGTAGTGATGACATGGGGGTCCTCGGCCTCGAGGACAAACGCTGCATCATTGCCGTCGTCACGAGCTCCATGAATGGCGAGCTGCTCCCCATGCAGCTCGTGTTCAGAGGAAAGACAGCAAGAAGCCTCCTTAGCGACGAGAACGCCACCAGACTGGTGGAGTCCGGCTAGCACCTGACCTGTACTCTCTCGCACTGGGAAATTACGGACACGACGTGCGACTGGGTCCGGTACATCGCCTAGCCGTAGTACAAGAAGACATGTGCATCGTTTGGCATCAAAGAGGGCAAGGTGGACATGCTTTTGGTGCTCAACACCTGGCGCACACAATGTAGTGTGACGTTCCCGTCATGGCTGATAAACAATTTTCCACACATGCGCACGGTGTACATCCCACCAAGATGCACACCGAAAGCGCAACCTGCTGACGTCGGCCTCATGAGGCCATTCAAGAACAAGATGGAGGAACCGTTCTCGGCATGGGGTGCAAAACGCATTAGGGCCGGGGATGATTTCAAGCTAAGGATGAAGTTCGTGAAGGATGTGGCATGTGGGTGGTTTTTAGAGGCATGGGAGTACCTCCGTCATGCTTAGCCGCTGGTAAAAAACGCATGGGGGAAGTCTAACTTCCCTCGTGAGTTTGACCCAGCTTTCGAGCAGGCTGCCGCTCCTTTTGCAGACAACCTGCTGTTCCACAATGAACGAGTGCATGAGGATGACGTAGTAGAGTAGATCTCCTTTTTTGTCTCCATGTGTGCCTTCGCAAGTGATGTTTATTCATGTTAATCATGTTCTTTGTCCTGTCCTGCCTCCTGTCTCTTGCAGTCGGTTGACTGAAGTCGTCGAATTCGAACACTAATCACGTGAAGTGTCACAAAACGAGCAAAAGAGTCAGACACAACAACGAGACAAGTCATAGCATGAGCCTTGCCCACAGTTCTGCCAAACTTGTGTGGGTCTCCTTTTAATTCGATTTTTATGTTCAGGAATTATTTAGGTGTGCCTTCATGTTCGATGCAAAATGAAATTCGACAAAAATAATGGGCCAAAAACAACATTAATATCGAATAACAAGATCAGTAGGGTAAAACTTTGTCAAAATCATTCTTTTGTGCATGGTTTGATGGAAAGCAAGGGTTCATGTCACATAATAATGCTTCTTTTTCCGTTCTTTTCTCATGAAGTTCTATAAATTTGATCTTAATGTGAAGGCAATTACGTGGCATGAAAATTCAAATAATAATTGCACTCTCATAGCCACATTTCAGTGAGATAAGGTCTACTAAAGCCTGAAATTTGATGATCATTTCATTTAAACTACCTTTCATTTCTCAAACCCAAAAGACCAAAAATGCTATGTTCTTAATCTGGTCATAAGAAGAAGTGGATGACAACTCTTTTGATTCACAATCTTTAGTCTTATGTTCATTCTTTAGGTACAAATAAGGGGTTGATAATCAATCAATATCAAAATTCCCTCAATAATAATCTTCCAAAAAGTTAGATAATGAACTTCTCTCATCTCGAATTTTTGTATGAAAGAAATTGAGGTTAATTGCTATAGCATTGGTTGTCTAGATGGTAAATAAACTGGTCCTCATTTCTCTTGTTTCATAAAAGTATTATATTAAATTATAGCTTCTATTTTTTGACATCTCACTTTACATTATTCATGTGATTATGCTACAAATGTTTCATTTTTTTACCTTGTTTTCATACATAAAAAGATTTCATTGGTCAGTTCTCTATGAATTCATATCCAAAAAAGGATGCAAAGTTTTTTAATTGTATTTTTTTCCATTCGGTTCTTATTGCCTTCGAAACTGAAATCAATTTTTACAAAAATCATCTTAAATCATAATGCATCTTACCCAAACATGTTCTAAAGAATAGAATTCAGTTCGTGATTCTATTTACATAAAATTGTTTGCATGCACCTCTCCAGAGAAGTAAATACTGACATTGTAAAAAACTGTCCTAGATATTTTCATTTTGATTCAATTCAAATACAAAGAATTCATTTCAACATGTTATTAATGAATATTTTCAAAATATATCTTTAGTACGTGTCTATTGTTCATTTAAAGTTAACAATTTCCAATCATAATTATTTGTCACAAATTATATAACTTCTGGTGAATTTGGAAATTTTATCAACTCATTAATTAATTCAACTTACCATCTCCCTAAAGGAAATTTTTTTTTAACTCATAAGGTAATACATGAAATAACAAGGTATCTTTGATCCTGTGGAAAGCTTGATCATCAAGATCAAATAGTGATTGAGCACCACGTGAAGGTTCATGTGATGATTCATTCATCACAACTCTCACACCCTTAGAACATCATGATTGAATAATGACCCCTCTTCCTTTCCTTTTGCCAATGTGAAAACCCCTCAAAATGATTTTTCATTTGCCCTCTTTGCATAGGTTCAATCTACGATAAGCATAATCTTTAGATAGTAATGAGGTTTTTGCACATCAAAACATTTCAATTCATGCTCATTTTAGATTAATGAGAACACCCATGAAAAACGTTTTGTTTTTTCTGGTACGCAAACCCCATTATGTTTTGTACAGAATTTTCACGCTTCCTGAAGTAAGATTAGATATTCAAACTTTAATCCTTTTTCTTGGCACTTGCTTGGCCCTACAAAAGCTTTATGTAGTAGGTTCACTTTCAACACAAAAGGTGTCTTGAACTGTGTACGCAAACCCCATGCACTCCTACTCATCAAACAATGAATAACACCTTCATTTAAGTTGCTTGATTAGAATGCTAATCTTAAGACTATAAATGTCTACATCGGAAAAGTGTGCTATGTTAGTATGTCAGGAGGGAGGACGTATGTGTTATGCCAATTGGCATACACAAGGCCTTAAACCCACGAGCAACCTATTTCTTGCTTCGACGCTCTTTGCCTACTTCACGACTTAGTTGCGTTAGTCTTTTTCTCCACTCAAGGGGAAATCTCCCTTACACCTCAAAAATCTCTCGTAATGATGACTACTCTCCCATCATTTCTCGACCTCACCGAAACCTACTTGTAGTGTTACTTGATGCTTTGAGACTTCACGCGACAATCTCCCACTTTTACAGATCTTGCAAACTTTGAATTAAACCTCCAAGCTCCCCATTGAACCAACGAGGGACTTCTCGATGAAGCAAGTCAGACACGACAATGCATCACACGAACCGTCAAATAACCAAACGGCTCAACAAAGCCACATTTTTACGCTCTCACCATTTGTATATACATTGTTGAGCTTTGACACTTATGACAACGAATCATACTTGCCGCTTGTAAAACAAACCAAACTCACCCCAATCTTGTGAAAAGTGACAAACTTTGTTTCCGACTATGAACCACTTCACATCTACTAAAGTAACACTTAGTATTGCAGTGCAACGGTCCAGGCGTAGCACAAGATTTATTTCCACATTCACTAGAGACAAGCACATATCTTCTAGCGCATCTCCACGAACATGTTATATGAAAAACTCAAGACGAAGTTGGCGTACGGAGCGAGCGCACGTAGTAAAATGCAACCATTACCAATAAAGAAACCAATGATGGCCAAAGGTACCTGACAAAGAACCTTAAGCCTCATCGAGGTGGATGAGAAACTGTCGGTTGGCACTTCGATTGTCGCAGCCACTCTAATGTTAAGCACTCCTAAGATACCTATCCCTCGTGCACCACCAACCAATACAATAAACTACATAAGATAAGAACGCAAGGATAATTGGCTGGCTGGCACAAATGGAAGCGTTTCAACAAACGCTTGTCAAACCAATCAAGTATTACAAGAAAAAAATCCGTTACTCAAACGCGCGAGAAGTGGTACTCACAAATTGACTAAAAATTAGTAAATCCTCACTTTGTTTGAGACTTCTTGAGCTGTTCCATCTAGCCAAACACAAGGGACGGATGTTGTGGATCAACCTGACAAGTTTGGAGGTATACATCACTGATGTAGAAGCTCACTACATAAAATAGAAGATGAACCATGTAACCTTGCTTGTACGAGGAATAGCTTGAAGTTGGTGGGACAATCTCATCACCATCCAATGGGAGCAAGCATTTGTGGGCGTTAATCCAATGGTTGCTACATTGTTGGCTCTAGAATGACAATCGTGCAAGCATGTTCACCTCATTCGGAAATAATCAACAACACCCCCATCCAAGTAGCATGAGTTCACCAAGTCACTTGTCGCTCGCTTTGACAAGCAGAATGAACAAATGGAGGTTTGCTACCCGCAAGAACAACTCAAGTAGCGTTCTTATGTGGCAAAATACACACGACGTTTTCCTGAGATTTTTTGGTAGCAACATTGTGGAGGATGAACTGTGTTTCTATCACAACAACATACTCAAACCCGATGTTTAAAGAGTGCATGCTATCTACGTCATCATCACTGATTTGCCATAGATCATTGCACCCAAAAAACACATTCACTGCGTTGATTTCAACTCAAGTAGCAAAGAAACCTACTGTCGGTGCTCACGCTATCAATCGTAGCGGAAAAATGGGCATTGGTCACATACTTTAATGAACTCAACTTTAATGCCATTGAGTAAAAAGATGATCATGAAACTTATAGTTTTGGGAAGATTGGACACATCACGTGCAATCACCTCAGATGAAAACAAGAGGGGGGGGGGCACAACAGAAAATGCAAAAAGAAGGAGAGGAATTGGGAAACAAGAGAGGGTAAGAGTAGACGATGAAACTCCTACCAAAAAACCTACACCAAAAAATTACCCATCAAACAGCTAGAATTGTCTAATACAAGGGTTCTTAATACTTCAATGTTTGGTAAGGGATAGAAAGACAAATTGCGTGCAATATCATTAAAAGTGCAACGGAGGGATTGTGAAAGTCACAAAACTTTGCTGGCATTAATTAATGGAGGTGCATCTCACAATTTTGTATTCGATCAATTTGTGAAAAATCTAAGTTTAAAGTACAAATCTCAAGTTTCCAAGGAAAGAACGACAACGATGGACTTTGCATCCGCCGGTTAAAGCAACCATTATGACTGCACATTAAGGATGTACATAACATAACTATCTAGAGATGCAATCGAATGAGCGGCTATAAGGTGATTTTAGAGCAAGATTTCTTGTACCAAAAAACTCCAAAGGTCAAGTGGAGTAGTGGTGCAATGTACAACGAACAAGAAAGACAACGGATCTTTGTCCCACTCATGCAACAACAGGCAAAATCTAGGGAACAAGCAAAAAAAAACTAAGCAATTGCAATAGTGAGCTTACGCAAGCAACAACAAACAACTACACCATCTCGCTCGAAGTGGGAAAACCATACCTAAGCAGAGGAGCCTCCGTGTGTTTGGTCGTGGTCGCTCTAAAGAGCGCTTGTAAAGAATTCATCATCGTAGCTAATGTAACATTCTCATCAGCCTCATTAGCCTCATATGCTTTCAAGTTTGCATATGTATCAGAGGAGTTCGCTCCACTTGGAAAATGGTTCAAAGGATTCATCTTCGACGAAGTATCACGCAAACTTCCTCCCAAATGCAACATCTACGGAGTATCAAATTTAACTCAAACCTGAGAGGAGATAGGCCATTAAGGGAACGTACTGGATGAGTGATCAAGAGCTCACAGAGCACAAGTGACAACTAGTCGACATGCTCGCTCAAGTGTTCAATGGATTGTCCGTCTCTTCATACGCCACACCAATACTTTTTGCAAAAAAGAAAACTCAGTAACAAAGATGTGCCTGGATTACCTTGCGTTAAATGACATCACAATGAAAAATGCTACCCTCTACCTTACGTAGACGCGCTTTTTGACCAACTACGACGAGCAAGAATTTTCAACAAAATGGATCTAAGGTGCTATCACAAAATTCATCTCGTCAATGAGGTTGTAGCAAAACCACCTTTCCAACAAAATATGGGCACTTTGGGATCACGTTATGCCATTTTGCCTTACGAAAGCCCCGACAACGTTCATGGCAACAATAAACCACATTTTTCAACCGCACCTCAATGATACTGATGTGTTGTTTCTGAATGACATCCTCATGTGCAGTCAAACCAATGAGGATCATGAACGACATCTTTTGCAAGTACTCAACATCCTCAAAGAAGAGAAGTTTTATGAGAAGCTCTCAAAATGTGACTTCGGTCAAAAATCAACTAGGTTTCTTGACAACATCATCACATCGTACGCTTAGCCATGGATCCAAAAAGCATATACGTGGTGGTAGAATGGCCAAATCCAAAAAAAGACTTGGCCTACAAGTTTTTCTTTGATTTTGCATGTATCCTCGGAAGTGTATGAAGGATTATACCAAGTGTGTAAGAGCTTCGTTTTTGCCTCACGCACTAAAATTTTGAGTGGAATTGGGGGGACAATGAACAAAAATCATTTGATTTTTTTACGTCAAGCTCTGATTGTTCAATTAGGAGATCTAATGTAACAAGGTGCCATGGAGCACACACTCTCACTTCCAATGGACAACTGCATCCTTGCCATAGATGCCTCCGACTAACCAATCAGGGACGTCCTCCTACAATAGAATGGTGGGGGACAACAGCCTATTACGTGCATATTGCATAAGCTTCACAATGCAAAGCTCAAATACGATGTCAAAGAAAAGGAAATGCTCGCTATTATCAACACCTTCAAAACAAGGGATTTCTATTTGGAGTGCCGCAAATGCGCAGTTTGAACAAATTACCATGCTTGTAAGTACATGGAAACACAGTTGAACCATAGCCAAAGGCAAAATCAATGGATGGAGTTCCTTGAGTGGAACTTGAATTACAAGATCGAGTATCGACCAGGAAAGACAAATCCATTTGCCGCGTTGAGCCGCCGGATTGATCTCACTCAAGTGAACGCATTAGAAGTTCAAGCATATCCCTATGTGACAAAGTTGTTTACACGGGGGTAAAAAGACCATGGGGCCTGCGACAAGACAAACATGTACTTCGCATGCTCTGATTTGCGCAAAAGCACAAGAATCAAGTCGTCATCCCCAAACACAAGGACCTATGACACATGCTTCTTGAGGATTGCCACAACACCGGTCGAGGAGGACACTTTTGAGATGACAAGACTTTGAAAAAAGTCGCCAACTAGTATTGGTGGGACAAGATAAGGGTTGACGTCGTGAACTTTAAAAACGTTGCGACTCATGCCTGAGAGACAAGAGTCGGCGCACCAAACCTCTTGGTTTGCTACAACTAGTACCAATACAAGAGAAACCATGGATCTACTTTTTCATGGACTTTGTAACCAGTTTGCCGATCACACCAAAGGGGGTTGATGCCATGTATGTTATCGTCGATACGTTCTCGAAGATGACGCACTTCATCCCGACCACCACGGATGTAAACACCGAAGGAGTAGCCTTATTGTTCGTTCAACAAATCATCTTACATGGAGTTTCTTCATCAACGACCAGTGTTGAGATGCACGGTTCACCAGCGAGTTTTGGCAAGATTTGATGTAGCGGTATGGTAATCAAATCTAACTATAAAATGCGTTCCATCGCAAAAATTATGGATAAAACTTGAACCAACCAAATGTTCAATCAACACCTCCAAACCCTTTGAGCACCTCATGGCATTGATTAGGCAGTCAAGTTGCTAGTCACCGAGTTTGCATATAACTCAGCAGCATTTGTTCCAATAGGGTAAAAATCGTTCGATGTGGTTTACGGAGCAGATCCAACCACCTCAATTGATCTTCAGAGAGAGAGCAACATCCCTGCTAGCGACACTCATTGGCAACAGTTTTGTGCAATTTGGGAAGAATCTTGCCAAACCCTCACAAAAGTGCATGGAGCCATGAAGCGCCAAGGCTATAAAAATCGACAAATAGCGGAGTTCAAGACAAGTGAAAACGTGCTGCTCAACTCCGCAGTGATCAAACTCCATAAATTAAGCAACCCAAATCTCAAATTCGGTGGTTGGGGCCTTTCAACATCTTGGAATAGCGCAAGCAGTCGTCGTCAAACTCCGACTACCGAACAACATGAAGATTAACCCGGTCTTCCACATTAGCAAACTTTGACACTAAGTCGTTCCGGGGAAACATTTTCTTTGACACGTGGCACTTCCTGCGCCACCCATGATTACAGAAGTTGACCATGAGTATGAGAGTAAGCAAATCCTTGATCACCGCCCAGGAGACAGCAAAGATCAATGTTTGGTCAAGTGGAAGAACTATGGCGTGGCACATAATCGTAGGATGCGGTGCAATCAACCATTGAACATCGATTCTCTTATCCATGGCTACTGAGCTTGAATTTGGCCACGTGATAGTAATGCGTCAAGGCATCACGGCTAGAGGTGGAGGGGTAAGTTTCATTCCAATGGGCATACACAAGGCCCTAGATCCACGAGCGACCTATTTTTTGCTTTCTCTGTATGATTACTCCGTGACTTTGTTGCCGCAATATTTTTCCACGCTCGAGCGGAATTCTCCCAAATACCTCATAACTCTCGCGCGATGACGACTTCTTCCGGTCATTTCTCGAACTCACTGGAACCTGCTCGCGGTGTTACTCAATGTTTCGAGACTACGATCTTTAATTGTTAGGGCCAATTGTGGAATGTGTTGAAAGGGTTTCACCTCATGATAGACTACCTCCATCACTAGTATTTAGCCGCGGTTATTCATGTCCCTGAATGATATCCTCTCTTGCACGAGGAAAGCGCGTTTTTGGCTGGATTCTGGGGGCCCTTTTCAGAAGAAAGGTTTTCCGTCAAAGAGATGATATGAGTGAAGGAACAAGGTTTCTAGAAAGACAACTGCCAAATAGTGCCAAAGAGCCGAATTTATTATACTTTCCATCTTGTAGTTATCTACGGCCGATGAATCATGTTCTGCTAAGACGATTATAACTTTTGCTCAAGTCATCTCGGAAATCAGGAGGTCCCCCTTTCCTTTGGATTCTTTCCTTCACATGGATCTACATGTTTTTTAAAGTCATTCGTCAAAGTGGTCGGAATGTTTGTTGCGTACTGACCTTACTCCGGAGTCAACTTTCAACAAACGGGCCCCATATATTCTGCCGGCAATGGTGTCCTAACATTGCTGGCAGGCAAACGATCCCTCTAAAGGATTTCCTTCAAAATCGAGTTCTTGTTGTCCATTTCCCTCCATACCTGCTTTTCGACGTCGAGATGAATATTTCTTTGGCGCATTCACAGTTCAATGGAATGACGTCGTTATCCATCTAGGCTTTTGAGCTCTTTCCATTCTACTTGTTTCACATTCAAATTTAAGGAGGTGTTCATAAGTGGAAAACTAATTTTGTTCGGTACAGTTGGAGATTCCGCCTAGGCACTAAATCCTTCATCGTCAGTTAACACGCGTGCAAAAGCAGGTAAACGGATATTGCCACGATCATCTGCATGTGGACCACTATGCCGACTTACACACAGTGTTAAGTCAATATGGCCGGCAATGCCTGCCAACACTCGTGTGACCATGCCACAGACAGGAAATGCCGTCTACCAAAACTCCTCCTCATATACTTTTCACTTGACTCAGCAAGTGTGCACTTAAAGCGAACTCGACGCATTCACGTATCGGCAAAGCAAAACATACAACAATTTTCTCTTTAACAAATACCACAAAAACGTCATTTGGTTTCTATATGCCAGTTTTTCAAACGTCCGTCATAATATACCACGGTTTCTAGAAATAGATCATCATCTTGCACACTTCCCAAAAGTCGATCACCAAGTGACTTGTAGGCTTCCACATCGCAAGTCCGCCAGACAAGTCATTTGATCTCTTTATAAAGAAACATTTTGAACATGTGAAAAATTTGCAAAGCAGCGACGTTGACAAATACCTGCATAGTCTCCAATCACTAAAGCCCATTTTCACAAAGGAAAAACAAAAAACAAACAGTATTAAGATCACCATTTAAAATTCATCCAAAGGCGGGAAGATACAATATCATGAAACTCCACTTCTTTGGAAGATACATGCTGATATCCGATGAGCACCTCATGGCATATTGAGTTTAAAGTGAAAAATCAGCAACACAGTATGATACAAGATACAAAAGGTGGCATATAATGACCCACAATCCAAAAGCATTGCATTTAGAGATCTAATAATCGAATAGGTGCTCAGGACACTAGCCCTTGTCAAATAAGTGGAAAATGGGTGATTTCTCCTTCATTAATAGCTTCTACCCAGTTTGCATCCACCACTACTGACGAAAAAAGGCCATAATCTGAACATGAAAATTCCATAAGAAAATAGAAGCATCAAGACCTGCTGACCAATAATGGTCGGCCAGACATCCATTTTCCATGGAAACAGCATTCAAATGCCTCACATGTTGCCATTGATTACCAAGTAAGCCATGGTTCAGAAAATTCATGATAAAAATGCATTAGGGAAATACATCTTGATCAATATTTGAACGCATACCCAAACTCCTTTAAGGTCAAAAAACTTGTGGAGAGTTAATGTTTTGAGAAAAAAATGGATGTTTTGTAGCCATCGCTCATACGCATCAATATAAAAGGGTTGAGATAGATATGGTATCCTACTAACACGCTCTAATTTAATACCTTTCCGTGAACCTAAGTATGTACTCTTTCAAGATCCATTCTTGTAGCTATGTTTTCATTCAATTTTTCCATCAACCTTTGCTGAAATATAATAGTTAAAGGCCTCCTCAAAACAAAAGCAAAGATGTATTTCTTTCTCAAAAATCATCATACACCTTTTCGACAGGAATCCATGATTAACTATACAAGTGAGTGAAAAACATTTACAAGAAATTTGAAAATGAAAGCAATGTTTCGGTTGACATCACATTTTCATGTTTTGTTTCACCTTATCTCTATGCCCTAAAACACTCCACTTAAGGAGGATTCCTTGCACAAATATACCAATTCCAACTTAAGATCAAACACCTACATCATCATTTAAGTTCCAAAAATTATTCTAAATGTAACCTTATGGGCTTCCTTTCCACAAATCATTATGGGAAACCGTCATCTATGACCCTTTGTGAGGATTTTTCAAATAATTTCAAGTCTTATGAGGCCTTTATCCATTTTAACCTCACCGTTATACCACAAACAGTCCATTCATCAGACGTTTTTATATAAAACTTGAATTACACACTAGGGTTCTACAATTTCATGTAATGGCATGTTATCATTTGAACTTAAGCAGTTTATATTATGTTTCACTTGCCCTTTAACTATCCAAGTGATCTTAATATTCAATAATAATTATTTTTTATTTATATTGGTCACCAGCAACTTTCTTCACCTACTATTTCATTTTTCACTCAAGATAAGTATTCGGTGAATAACCAAAACATAAAAGAAAAGAGACAAAGCGGTCTCATCTTGGCCCATTCTTCCAACCTTGATGAAAAAACCAGTTTTCTACATCTAACATATCAGTTTGATGTGGCCTTCATTGTCAAGAAAATTGGAATAGACTTATGCAGCCTCAAACACTAGTCAAGGATAATGTTTTTGATAGACATTTGTTCAAATTCAGGATTGACCCTTCTTGTTATACAAGTATTAAATTGCCTCATTAAAACAAAACAAGTCACACTCAAAACTAATTTTTCCTTGATTATGGATACACATTTCATCCTAGCATCTGTTAGACTAAAATCCTTGAAATCACATCTCACAATTAAATAAAAAGGATGTGTTCATGATCCTAAAGGTCCATCACATGGTCAAAGTGTGTTCCACTCAGTTTGATGAAAACACGTACAACTATATCATCCTTTCCAACACCTTATCATTGTCGTTGCATTAGTGTGTTATGAAATGGCCAAGGACCTATTCTTGCTAGGAATCCTCATAAACTTTTATCATATGTATGCAAATTGGACAATTAGGTTCTTGAATTTCATGTTCAAAGTTAATGTTGTAAAAGCCACGATTTTAGTCTAATGATTATGCCATTTACATTGCATTGTTTTCCTCTAGAGGAGGGTACGTTTCGCTCAAAACACAAGAAGAATTTCAACCTTCAAAAGTTACTTATCATATATTGCACCAGTAGGGGCCATGTACAATTGCTCCATTACCTCCACCTCATGATAAAACAACGAAACGCCACCATATTCAATGATTTCTATATGTAATTCTGATGCATTTTGAAATATTTGATGCCTTTCTACCTTCTTTATTTCTCAAACAATCTTCCAAAATGTGGTGTAGATGATGTAAACATAGATATATATGTATGTTATCTTCCAATTGTAAGTACAATTGGAATATAACAACAATGTTTTTATTTCATGACATTTGGTGTTCTAACAATCTTATTTTACTTTAAAAACGTCCCAGCTTTCTTTTGTGAATAGCTTTTATTCTCATGAATCAAACCGTGTGGTTTTGGTCCTTGTTGTGGTTGTCTTCATTTTCATTCAAATCCAATTCCGAGCATGATTCCTTTCTCAATCTGAGGGTAACCCACTTGCATGTTTTTATGGTTACAAAGCATTAATTCAGGTTCTAGTCATCTTTCTATACCATCAGAGTTTATGCAATTTCCATTTTTTAAAGGGATATCACGTAGCGTTCTTTTCTGCCATTGAGCTTGGAACGTTGAACCCAAAACATGGATTCTGTAACCTTACCATACATAGTTGTGGATTTGGGAGCAATTGACAAAAAAACATGTTTATCAAGTGAAATATTACACTTTTTATGTGCCTTAATCATAGCCAGTACCTAAGATAATGTCTCCTTCATGTGTATACTTGAACAAGCTTAGGCCTCACACATAGTTAAAAAACAGGATTCCAGGTCCTTAAAACCACACAAGAACAAATAATCGTTTCATGTTTCCTTTGTCTCTAAGGTTTTCACATGCATGTATTCCATACTGCCTTATTTGTAACATCATTACGGCAAACATTATTACATGCATTGCTATCCCCTTTTCCAATATGTGAATCACACCACACTAATTCTTGCAAAAGCTAGTGACTAAAACTTTTAAATCTCATGAGCAAAACCATATTTCATTTCATGTATAAACGATAAGTGATGGGCAAATATTACAAGATTGCATGAATGATCCATGGGAAACACGAAGCTTGTATTTTTCCTACACTTCTTCTGTTGCCTAGCTTTCATTACTTCCTATCATCATTTTATCCCCTTCTCATCCCTTCACACTTCCATGCTTCTTCAAAATGCCTCCCTTGTCCCCATGACGAGGGGAGGCTTCTTCAATTAAAGAAATACATAGTCACATCTCCTTTCTTCTTCAAATTTTTTCCATGCTTCTGTCCCTCTTGTCTCATTTACACCTTGCGTACAAAGTGTTGATTCCCAAAAGGAGCAAGGATGTTTAGCATAAGATTGAACTTTATAATATTCCAGCAAGAACCTTCGATGAATTCCACCAAAACATAAGCAAGATTTCTTCCTATAGAAGACTACATTTTTTAGGAAGATACTCCTAATCGAATGCATCTAGTGTGAACCTTCACAAGGCAATAGACAATGCTTTATAACAAAACTTTTAAGGATATACATACTTTTAGATATCTTCATGGTTGAAACAGCGCAAAAAACATTCTAAACCCTAAAACAAATCTGAATAATGTTGGCTAAACATATAACAACTAATTTTTCCAACAGAAAATACAATGGTGACCAAGGCTCCTTCCTCTTATTCATTATTGAACTTCAAAGAATAACAAAACAGAATCAGTTGCACATGTGTTTCTCTTCACACCTCTCCATACACCATTCTCATCGCCAAAACTGTGCAAGAAAACTAAAAACAATTGTAATAGAAATTTTGATTGTTTCCACCATCCCTTGATAATTCATGTATCAAACAAGGGTACTCACATATAAAACTTTACAATTTAGATAAAATATTCCGGAAAAGCAGATCATTCATGTGTTTAACTTTCAAATTTGTTAAATGTACAAGAACTAATTCCATTTGTCTCTAGAAGGTCTTCAAATCTCAGAACAATCTTTTCCAATCTTTCTCTCTCTCTCTCTCTCTCTCTCTCTCTCTCTCTCTCTCTCTCTCTCTTTTTTGTCTCTCTCTCTCTCTCTCTTTCTCTCTCTCTCTCTCTCTCTCTCTCTCTCTCTCTCTCTCTCTCTCTCTCTCTCTCTCTCTCTCTCTCTCTCTCTCTCTCTCTCTCTCTCTCTCTCTCTCTCTCCCCCGAGCTCACTCCGTTTCCTTCATTAAAATCAAAGAAGGGTAACAATGAGGACCCAAGGTAACTTGTCTCTTATTGATGGCCGTAATAGCCTTATAAAATTCAATGAAGCCACCAACTCAATCGATTTTTGGTGGTTCATGGAAAATTGGTTGCATGATCACCAATCAAAAACCATTCCACCACCTATCAAATTTAAAAACAAAAATAGGCAATCGAACATCCCTTGATGCATCAAGGAATATCAACTTGCCATGTCCTTGTTTTCAAAGGTGGTAGGGCCAAACCGTTGCTTCAATATGGCGTAGTAGGAATTGCAAACGGAGAAGGATACGAGGAGTGAAATGTTTCATGGTGCAGTTTGGGGATCCAATACGTGAATACTTTTTTACGATAAGGGCCAATCCAAGACTGGAAATAAAGCCAAATGTCTAAGATTGTAAAACACGGTGTATTATGCACACCATAATCTACATGACCACAATATGGCATAGGGCAGCACCAAAGTCTTGCAACAAAACATTACCCATATGTGACTCGAGTCTTGACTAGGCTTCTTGCATAAGGCAATGTTTGGATTTTGGTGGTGACCACCTACACAAGCACACCGTGGCCACGAACATACAAGGCTGACTTAATCGAAGGACTTTCATGCGCTAGGTGAAGCTTGTCTATTATTTTCTACTACATTAGGAAGCTTACGTATAAGGAATCCTTATATTTCTTGATTTAGTGATTTCATGAGTGATTATTGAACGTACGACAAAAAGGGTAAGGTTTAAAGTGAATGTTGGGAGTATTGGTGCACGTTCATGACTATATATGTGGGTTACTTTGAAACAGTTACATTTGTGTATTTTTGTTTGAATTGTCTGGTTTTCGGTGGCTAGTCGGACGGAAAACGAATGTAAAGAGTATTCACGAGGTGTAAAACTTGCCTTTAGTGTTGTGTGTTGAAATGAGCACGTCTGGATATTGGCTCCAGTACATGTTTGAGGTTTGTTTAGTGGTTTGTTCATGGAAAGGAGTGGGGGAGGTGGGTGTCAGAGTAGAATTTGTGTTTTGATATCATAAATGGAGGTGTAAAATTGGATACATACATTTTCTCTTTGTATTGGTGGTTCATGGAGGGAGAGAAGAAGGGACTTTACGGGTGGAAAGTGTATGTTAGAAGCATAAGTGGAGATACATTGCAATGTGCATGGGTTGTATGTTCATACAACTTGAAGATTTCATAGATAAATCGCAATGTGTATGGGTTGAATTTTTGGTTTGAGTGATTTGGTAAGTGATGGCTAGTTGAATGAAGAAGGGTGGAAAAGTGTTTGTAGCGAGTATGACAAGAGTTGTATGATTGTCTAAAAACGATTGTGACTAAAAATACATACTTCTGGTTCTACTTTGATACCATTCTACATTCACTAAAGATACCTTTTATTTCCAAGTTCTTGAAAATTCCTATAACGCCATGTTCGCTGCTACGCACCAAACACATGTTTATCATATTGACCAATCAACAGCCCATGGGGAGGTGATGAAGCATAAAGGCCCCGTCTTTAGAATTTCTCATCCCATGACATATGTAAATAAATCTTCTTTGTATATTCTATGGTAATGGTTGGACTCAAACAAAAGAGCGTGCACTCCATGCATCTAACAAAATTGAAGAAACTAAATATGTTATCCGTTCTAAAGGCTAGCTTTCAATACAAAATGGTTTCACATGTTTTGGATTCTCTATATCTTTGCAAACTAAATTGCATATTTTGGCAAGGAAATTATACAAGTCTTTCATAAGTCCACATACCTTATGGATTTTTTACACTTTTGGAAAGCAAAGAATATTTATTTTGCTGCCATATTCTTGAACTCAAAACTTAATTTAGTGATTTTTCACTACTTTCCAACGCAAGTAAAGACTCCATACAAGAAAGGAACGTGGTCCTTGCTACAGATTCACAAACCACAACATAGGAATGAAAATAAAATTGTGTGTTACAATGCCACTACATCTACAATAAGATATATGGGACATAACACTATTACAATTCTATCATATATGAAGAGTATAAAAAAGGATTATAAGAGGAAAACCTGGATTATCATCACTACTTCCTTGACTTTGCATGTAAACCACATTGTTTGTTTTCCTCCGCTTTGGAACTAGATAGCAATGGTAGGATAAATCACCCTTAGACATGAAAAACCTTTTCATTAATTATGCTAAACACATTCACAATTTATAAATATGCATACACATAGTCATGCATTAAGTAGCTAAAAACCCCAAAACAAAATTTGTTAACCTATCTTTGTGGACTCAATGATCTTTTTCTCACACTCATATTGACTATAAGAACTTTCTTTGTTATGAAATTGGTTCTTGTCTTGTTAAGGTCGATTTTTTGTGACGTTAAGAACATAAGTGGAACATTTTCTCATATATGTTCTTTGCACCTCATGATATTGTGTTATGTTCTTATGAAACATTAAGGGCTTTTAGAAATTGGAATGTTTAAAATGTAAAGAAAAGTTTTCCTTTTCCTCTTTATCACCCTCACTGAATAACCACATGACGCTCAACAAACGTATATCGCTTTATTTAATCTATATCATATGCATAAGTAAATATTGTCTTAAATGATAAGGCAAGTATCTTAAAAACTGAAATTCAAAGGGTGAACATTGTTCACTCAAATTTATGTGGCACTATTGGTGTAAACATTTATTTCTCATTGCAGTCGTATGGAATCAAACAATGGCATGACTAGGAAGATGTTTTTGCTAGCTTCGTATGTAAATGTTTCTCAATTTTGAATTACTTGTTCATAACTTCTACTCTTTTTATGGTTTCTCTCCAAGAGTAACGGCCTTGGCAACAAGGAAGCTAACTCTTGCAACACCCCACAAACATCAACATGGTATCAAAGCAAGGTTGGTGCAAACAGAATCTACAGTTTCAGTCCATGCTAGTGGTAATCTGAAGGAGCTGAGTCATGAGGACGCTTCCACTAGCAAGCAACTATCGTTTTCAAGCACCCAAGGTAGGATCCAACCTACATACATCAGGGGCAACATGGATTATGTGAGCAACATGGCGATGGAGAAGTCAGGTGCAAACTCTCCACCTCTTGATGAAAATTTTGTCCTACATGGTTTGCGCATGGGAAAAGATGAAGGTTGTCATGTGGTAGAGCATGTAGAAGCGGAATGCTTGGGGCAAGAAGTAAAGCGCATGGCGCAGCAAGAAGCAGGTACGCGCCAGGCTGTGGAGCAAGAGACCATGGCATTGAGGTACCAACTAGGTGCACAAGTGCTACTCTACCACCAAGAGCACCTCACACATGATGCTTAGTTGAATTAGCTTTAGCAGCAAATGGCATGGCTATAGCAACAGAACCAGCTGCAATAGCATCAACTGCGACTACAACAACAACAACAACAGCAACAACAGCATCAGTAGTCTTATCATGCTTAGCAGGTTGTAGAAGCATCATTTGCACATTTGGCTAAGCCAAGTCCTCCACCACTCATGCAGTAGCATGTGATTCTTCCACAAGTGCAACCTACAGCGTCAAGATAAGTAGGAATCAAACAACAGAATCCAGCCCAACAACCACAGCTTCTATGTGGCATGCCCAGAATAGAACCATTACAACCATCTTCTAAAGCACCAACTCCTAAGACATACATGGGGGAACCACATGCAACAATGTAGCCTATGTTTTAGGTGGAACATGCAACAACAAATGTTCTTTAGTGTCACACAACTCCAACACAAGGAGTTGGGGACCAAGGGTTTGAGGGCATTCTGCCAGTAAAAGAAACCTTCTCGCATATTCAAAAGATCAAGATCAACCAGTTTGATGTCAAGAACTTTGCGCATTAGGCCCACAAGTTCAAATACGTTGCCCAGATTTACAACACCTGGAAGTTCTACATTTAATATTACGTTGCTCCTCCCCCACAATCTTCACCATACATTATGTCGGAATTCAACTACTTCATGCAAGCTGCATACATGATGCTTGAAAACCCGCTAAGCCCTTGCATTTAACAAGCCATTCGCATGTAAGAGACAAGAGACGAGAAAACCAAACCTACAACTTCCTATCAATTACAAAACTTCATGTCAAGCAACTCCACTTTCAAGTCTTATCTCCTCGCACAACTCTCCCACATCAACCTCAGCACCTTGAGTGACACTAACAACTACATCAACGAGGAAGAACCGCTCTGCAACCAACTCTCCATCACAGACACACCCATCTCTCAGCCAATCTTTGTGACTTTCCTACTCAATGGCCTAACTAGAAACTAGGGTGGCGTGGAGAAATTTCTCCAATTCAAGCCTAAAAGAGAATTGACAGAGGCATAAGTTTGCAAGATATTATTGACAGAGCAGAGAGACCACTAACTTAAAAGAAAAAAAGCAATCATTTTCAGGAATGCGGCATACCAGAATGAAGGAAAGAAGAGCGCGTCTCACTCTCTATCGAACAGACATGTAGTGATGAAGTCAACATACTCCCATTACGTGACGCGCTCCCTCCTAAAGGGAATCACAAACAATGCCAACAGCCAGCGGATCGGATCACATCCTGATATCACGTTTCATTATTGCAAGGAAAAAGGGCAAGTGAAGAAAGACTACCTCAAGCTATGGCATAATAAGGAGAAATGGAGGATGCATAATCGCTTCAAGGAAAAATGCAAGGGGGATAGAATGAGAGTGGGGGAGAAAAGAGTGAAAAGGGCACTGAGGATTCCAACAAGAAGGCAAAGGTAGAAGGCAAAGGGGAGTAGTTTGGCTACACTACATCTGTGTTTCAACAGTCAGATAGTCATAGTAACACTTTGGATCGCTTGTTGTATGTTTGGTACTAAACAGCAGGTGTACCTCACACATAACTTTCCAACAATCCTTCCTCCACAACTACGGGCCTTGAGATCAGTGCTTTGTGATAGTTGTAAACAACAAGCAGGTGCCTGTGTTCTATAATGACATGATTTTTGTGACAGGGTATGATGGAGCACAGGTCAAGTCTGAAAATTTTCTCTTCATGCCTGGCGTTGCCCTTAACCTCCTCTCCCTCGGCCAACTCATGAAGAGAGGAGCTCGCGTCATCAGATTGTCAAGCATATCAAGCTCAAAATCTATGGGGGAAAATCCTTTGTAGAAAGTCTACTCCTTCCTCATGGCATGGTTGAGCAAGAATTGAGTGCACAAGCTCAAGATAAGATGGATTCCCCATTTTTCTACGCAAGTCTACACCAACCTGCAAGTGCAGATGGTGTATTGTAGCACAAGAAGCTTGGCCACATCAACAATCAGTTGGTGGAATCCATGGTGAATAAGGGCCATGTCAACAGCCTTAACATCAAGAAAAGTGGCCAAGGCAAAGCTAACCCTTATGAGGATTGCATTTGTGTCAAAATTCCACGTCATGTTTTCCCTCATGAATGTGCAACATCCACCAAAAGGTAAGATTGGTTCACACCGATATGTACGGCCCGCTCCCCTTACTTATAATTTATGGTGGAAATTTTTACTTCCTCATCTTTCTAGATGATGCGACACATTTTCTTTGGAGCTACCCTCTCCAAACAAGAGATGAAGCATCAACCTACTTCTTCAAATGGTTGGCATTGGTAGAGAGGAAAAGTAACAAGAAGTTGCAAGTCCTACGCTATGTCAATGTTGTCAATTACACCATCACATAATTCATGTTCCAACTGCAACAGATTGGCATCGTGTAGTAGTTCTATACTACGTATACCCTGCAATAGAATGGTGTTGCAAAAAGGGCAAATTGCACTATTCAATGAACTTTCAAATCCATATTGCTAGGAGCACAATTGGACAACTCCTCGTGGCCATATGCTTTTAGGCAAGCAGTTTGGGTGCAACATCGTGTGTCGCACATAGCCTTACCAAACATGACTTCATTTGAAGCATGGCATGACTGAAAGCAAGACATTACCATGCTTTGAACATTTGGCTGCATGGTGCTTCTCCACGTCCCAAAACAAGGTCATAGAAAGCTTGCAAACAAAGCAACTTTGGGCATGTTTGTCGGACAAAGCCCCAACCTGAAAGGTTGAGAGTTCTACAACATCGCATCTCAACAAAATGTCACTAGTCGTGATAACTTTTACTTTTGAGAATCTAACAAATCAATGGTGGGAAGCCAGGTGCTTGTCCGCACCTGGCCTCTTTAGGTAATTCTAGGACTCATCTCTAGATTCAATCCAAGACAAAGCAGCAGACCATGATCCACTCACCAAGACGGAGTTGGATCAGGCGAGTGAAGAGGCATTGCGCAAGAGTGTGCCCCTCGCGGTTGACCACAACGAACACATTGAAGTTACTCAAGAGACTGTTGTATTAGGCCATGACGAACGCCATCCCGAGGTGACACAAGATGGTGCGGTGGCAACACGGCTCAATAAGCATGAAGACACAATCAAACGCCGGCACTTCACGCGCCTCCTATAGTAGTAGATGGAAAAACAACACAAGGAGGATGAAGCAAAATGCAACATATCGATAACGATGGTGCATGGTGTACGCTAAGAACAATGAGGTACATGCCGTCTTCATAACAACGCATCTGATAGCTCTACAACCATGAAGAAAATTCACCTATAGTAAATGATTCCCTTGTAGCACTTTGAGTCCTTTCATGGCCGACATATTCTGTCACGCTCAGTGTCGACGTCACTTCTGAAACTCTTACACCTGTCTCCCCTCAGCAACCTGTTGCAAAACATCATTTTTCTCCAAGACAATCAGCAGCTTCAACCACCCACTTTAGTCTCCTACTTTGTTAGGAGACCTACTTTAGTCTCCTACATTTCGGGAATATTGCTCCAAAGACCCGATTGAGTCCTAAAAGAAAAAAAAGAAATTCAGAATTGTTGATGGGGATTAGAATGCAGAAAAGGGTCGTGAGATTATTTCGTGAGAAGGAGGTACGAGGGGAGCAGTAGTTGTCGCAAGGGAGAAGAGTAGGGCCTCGCGACGGACCAGGTGCAACGAAAGCAATTGGGGTGAGCTATAAGAGGGGCGAGTGATGATTATTACGCATGTTTTTTCTGTTAAAACTGGCGTAGTCGGTTTCAAAATCTGAGGAGCTTGCAAGAAACCGGGGAATTTTCTCTTTTAATTTTTTGGGTTCTACGACGAAGATTTTCTCCGCTGGTACAGGCCAGATATTATTCCGGCATCTAGGTTCATGGGGGAAATTCACCTTAGAGTTCTAAAATGTTTTATGTTGCATGCATAGCAGTGCTATGCATGCTTGGTGACCCAGACCAGTCGGCAGCTGTGTAGTAAGAGTATGCACATCTGGGTTCTAGGCTAGGTCCAGTCAAGGTGGGACCACACCAGACTAGGCAGTCTTGACCGTCTTGCATCGGTAATAACATCAATGTGACTTAGCAGCAACATGCAAGGCCCAAAGTGGGGACCGCTTTGCATTAACGCATGCATGCACGACACAGCATTATGTCACAGCATGCATGCATGAGTCATCAGCCACATGCAAAACCAGAAGCGGAGAATGTTGTGGATTAGTACAGTCATGCAGGACTCAACACCAAGAGCTTGTGGAGGGGCTATTACCTACAAGAAGATTCCTAGGCAAAGAATCTTCCCTCCTGCAGTTAGAAGCTTCCATTCGCCTTGATAGCTGTCAACTTGCCAACAGCCTACTATGACAGATTGCCAGCCTTGCACCCTTCAATCAACAACTCAGTCATCATGAAGCTTTCCGTCTATAGTGTACCAGAGCAGCCTTCACCAGTTCCAGACATCACCTAAGGCCAAGACTCTATGGATTCTCCTCTCAAGACCTTAGTAAGTAGGGCAACATTCTGCCAGCCTGGGTAAGAAGACGCCCGTGACTACCTGAAGGCCTCACTACCTACAAGAGGTGGAAAGACTACGCCCAAGACTCAAGCTACTTTGCTAGATTTGTCTTGCTAGGAGTTGCGCACCTATGGGGTAGGAGATGTGTCTAGGCGTGAGATTCTAGAGTTTGTCTCTAGCTGAGTTGTGTTTTCTTCAATGTTTCTAGTACGACATTTGTGGTCAACTATAGTCATTCATTCCCAAAATTCTCTTGGTTCCAGCTTTTCACTCTTTTTATGGTTGCTCCCCAAGCACAATAGTCCCAGCAGCAAGGAAACTTACCCTTGTTGCACCCCACAAACATCATCAACGGGTACACCTTCAAGTCCTTTTTATCTTCAAAGTTAAGTGTTGCAAGAAGATGTGGGTTATACGATGCACAACATGACCACAAACGCAAATGAGCGAGCAAAGATTTATTTTTCTAAGTTTTTGGAAAGCTTTTCTTGGTCATCGTTACTTGGAGAACTTACGTAGATAAGAGATCTAATGTCTCTATTCATATCGCATGCATCGGGACACATGCGAACATCATTCAAACAAGAGGAGTTTGAATTTTTTTCATCTAGCGAATTTGACAGTTGTAAAGAGATTACATGATTAGGAGATAATCTTAAGATATATTTTCAAATGTGGAATGCAATGATTTCCATTACTTAAGGTAGCTCACATGTAAGCGTTAAGAGTAGGGGGTATCTTTGTACTCCTCTCAATCCTAGCGTATGTGTTAGATAACAAGTTACATGATATATCATTATCACAAAACTTTTCAAGACCTATTGGCTTCTCATCTGAGTAGTTGAAACCATCCAATCTTATAGGCAAACTAAGTTTACGACCATTGTTGTTCAACCGATGACTACATGTGCTCAATTCTGTAAGGTGGAAATACACGTATACAACAATTTTTTTTCATGCATTGTCCATCTTCAAAGAACCATTAAAATCTATTGATATAATGCCAAAAGACTTGCTCGTTTTCATCCATGCAACTTGTGAAAAAAACATGCTTAGGTCACTCTGGGTCCTTTTACACGGTCAATTTCCAATGATGAGGTGCAAACGGATTAGGGCTTGACCCCTATGGACGCCAAGAAGGCCGAGAATGCGCAAACATGAATTGAAACAACACACTTATACGTATTCCCCTCCCATACCCATCAAAATTATTGTATGTTTTGGATTGTATGTCAGCCTTAAGTTTTCGCAAAGTTATGATGTGCCCCATTCTAGATGGCAAAATGCGTAATCCCCCTCTCGTATGGCCAATTTGGATCTCCATGTGACCCGAGTTTACAATGTTTTGCTTAGTGAGCCCCATTCTTCAGAAGTATAGACTAAGAAGTTCCACAATGGGAGTGCTTGCCACGAGGCATCGTGTTGGGTACGTGGTTGTTTTCCCATGTCTTCCATTTCGGGACTTTAATGGATTCCATGGATGAAATTTGAAATGTTTCCCTCAAATACAAGTGTACAACAATGATGAAGTGAAACAAAAAACTCCCAAAACTTGTCGACGATCCATTGCTCAGACGGGGTACATCGTCTCAGCTCCAAGGACCCGTTATGCCATGGTTTTCTGTACCAACAATGTACCCACAACTTGAAACGTGTCTTCTTATTAGCTGAAAAGTGAGGTTTGGGCTTCTGGGTGTTGGGAAACCGGAAATGGTGGGATCTTCGATTAAGTCTCATGCGAAAAGGGGTTTGGCGATCTTGGTGTCTGAACTTTGGGTACTTCCTTGTCTTTAGTTTTCCGGGGGGATTTTCCTGGTTAGGGATTGACCACTCTAAATCACCTCTCCAGCACTTCCTTGTCTTTAGTTTTCCGGGGGGGGTCCGGAATGCTTGATTTTCATGTCGGTTGTGGCTGGAAACGTGGAGCGAAGAAGAATTCTCCGCCGCGAGCGCCGAGGAGGCCGATGAGGCTGGATGCGAACTTTGTACCCGCCAGTGATCGATTAGGGAGCAGGTTTGCGACGTTTTTCCATGGTGTTTTAGCTTTTCCGCGAATTTCGAATCCACTTTTCAATTTCAAGGGAGATTATACGATTACCGACTAAGTTTCTTCTTCGTTGTCCAGTTTAGGGTCTCATGCCAACCCCGTTCATGCCAACGAACTGGGTTCACGTGAAGTCCCTCATGATTCGACGCCCGCTTGCGAGAGACCATTTCCTGTCCGCAAAAGCCCGCGATCAGCAGGCGAGGGGAATGCAACAGAGGTAAAAATAGGTTTTGAATTTGTTTTGCGAAGTTTCTTCACAGAAGTCTAACTTTCGCACCTACAGAAGGCACGGCGTGAAAAGCCTTTTCACCCCTCTACTTCGGTGGACATGCCTCATTGCACTTCGTCCACCAGTGTGAAATGGAAGTTGTTCCTTCCCACGAATCCACCCAGTCCACCCCGCGCGAGTATCGCGAAAAACGTTTTTCATGCCAAATCATGAGTCCGAATACTCGAAACCGAGAATGCTCCCTGAGTCCAGTCACCTGTCCACGAGAAATCTCAGCCAAGCGGTGAAGCAAAGTGGAAGTGGGTTTTTTGGGGCTAGACGTGCAAAGATTTGGTCCGATAACATGCGTAAGTGCGGAGACCCTGAAGAAAAAGACGAGTCCGGGTGACAATTCGTACTCCGGACTACTGGCAGTGGTGAAAAGCAAAAACCTACTTTTCACGCCCATCTAGCCGCGGCCAGTAGCCACTGTCTGAAGGTTTCTAGCCTCAGCCGTCATTTGCTAGATGGCGTGAACATCACTGCGCGTTCCCGAGGCAGGATGCTTGCTTGCCTTCATCAAACAGCATTCTTCTTGGACGAAGGCTCGTCCCTCCTCCGTAGTCATCATTTCCTAGCCTTCAGTGGCAGGATCCGGTACTCCCACCTGCAGCTGCAGCCGACGCCTTTGTCGTCTGGCCTCTGGAAGTCACTGGCTGCCACACGAGGTCGCTAGTCGTCAAAAGGCAAGCATGAGCACGACTCCATCCAGCCTGGCATCAAAGAGCAACGCTGGCAGTATAAAACGGCGAATGACGAGCACGATAGTAGCCAGCAGGGAAAAGACTTCTAGCCATTATTCAACTGCACATGCGAGGAAGAAGGCGTACAGTCAAAAAACGGCAGGGTATGACAAAAAAGCGGATTCGCAAGTTGCCCCTACTCTCGCTAGACCATCCTCGATTCACCCTCATTCTGAGGATTACTATTATGTTACTACCATCCAAATGAATATAAAACAATATCCACATACCCCGCGCTTGGCGACCGACATCGCCAAACCCCCGTTTGACAGAATTTTGACCACATACCGCCACGAATTCACTTTTTTGGTCACTCTAAGCCCTGAATTAGATTGTTTGATCACAAGAAGCCTCGTCAACTCATGCGGGGTATATCGTGTCAGTACGAAATGCCCCGCCACCCGGGGTATATAACGCCGTCACCATGTACCCCGTGTAGCTATGGCCCAAACCACTTAATGTTTTTTTCTTTGGGGAACGTTTGTTATCTCTTGGTAATTTGCAACCCGTTAGCGACGACATATCAGTTTATCGACATGCATTTTTACGTTAAGATATTCCACTGGAGTCAAAACTGGACATCATTTAGAAGTGACCATGTACCCTACGGATTATGTCGCGTCGACCATTTGCAAAGCGAGGTTTCCTTTGTTCAACTTTTTGAGAACGGGGCTTCTCGTGCCCAAGATATTGAATTCGGGGTGTATGGTGCTACAATCTTAGGTTGCGGAGTGGATAGCGCTTTTGTACAAAGTCGACAGGGTACCTCGTAACTTTTTCAAAAGGATTACAATTAGGTCGCCCCTACTTTTCATGCTCCAGACAATCATGTGCAGGGCGCCCGGTATGGATAGAATATTATCGTCGTCAAGCTCCCTTTTGGAAAAGGTAAGTGTAGATTCACAATAATGCTTCGATTTGCACGTTGGTGAAAATCACTTTCAATGAAAGCATCCCAAACACAAACCGGACATGGAGAACACCGCGTCCGCTTCCCTGGCTTGGTCCCGGTCGTTTCTTACTTGTATTTGACACTTGAAATTTAACATGTTGCCCATTCAATAATGTGCACATCCACGCAAAGCATCCGTTGTACGTGAGTCAGGATGCTGACCACAAAGGTTTGTTACGTTTCTTAGCAGGTTCAGAGTCTTGAGCCATGTGTTTCCTACTTGGTTTGTGTACAAACATGCCCAACGGTTCATTGTCAGCGTTTAGCTACCACAACATCGTCCCGGTCTGAAGGAAACAATATTTTGATTGTTAATGAATCTCGTCCACATACACACCTACCATGACCGGAGGTTATTTAACCAATACACCAACATGTATGGACGTGGAAATTGCCCTAGTCTTTCCCACCTAAGAAAGTGCGTAGAAGCTTCCTAGCAACACGGTCGCTGACCGGGCGTCAGTGCCTAGTCAGACGGTGACGACAAGCACATGCCGTACACACAACGGCAAGGGTTTGGCTAGGAGACACAAGTCCAAGTGTCAGAATGCTTCAATATAGCATATGCAGAGAGAAATGACAACTGACAGGTCCAAGGCATAAATACCTGCCGCGGCGCACGGCGGGTGTCGCACGCGGAAGTCCAAGAGCTGTCCTAAAACCGGCCCAAAACCACTGTTTTGGTCGTAACTCTGCGCACACATGTCAGAATCCTACGCCGTCTGAACCTAGACGTGCAAAATCAAAAGACGCACGCAACGACTGGTCACATGCATGCATCCATCGACTGACAGCGAGTATACAATGCAAAAACATGCAAATGGGCCTCATGCCCAGTCCGCCGAAAGGCGCCTGCAAGACGTAGAGGACACAACAAGAAGTCCCGGTGACATCTGGGTTCTGGGACAGTGGTCGGTCAGCTACAGACGGGTAGTCCGCCGCCTGTCGTCACGCCGGTGTCACCAGGGCCGCCTGCCTCAGGGATCTACACAAGTATGGACACGGCTGAGTGGTCACAGTAAACTGTACAGGAACGGCACAAATCACAACACTCCCCCATGACCCGATGGTACGCATGTCCATACACGTGCAGCACTGGTACAACCACATAATGAGTGACACAGACAGATGAGACGGCAACATGCATCCCACACTCAACCACTGTCACGCAAGGGGCGAAGCCCAACAGAACGAATGACCACCTGGAACTTTCCACGGGCAAGTGCCTTCGTCAAGAAATCAGCTCGCTGCAAGTCATTGCCAACCCACATGGTGGAGATCACGCGTCGCTCCACCAGATCCCGAACGAAGTGATGCTCAACCGCAATGTGCTTTGTGCGAGCATGAAAAGCACCAGAGTTCTCCGCAATGGCGAGAGCACTCTGGTTGTCGCAACGCAGCACAATGGCGAGTACTGACTGCCAAAGCTCAAGAAACAAGCGCTGCAGCCAAACTGCCTCAGCAGCCCCTGTCCCGAAAGCCACATACTCTGCCTCCGACGAGCTACGTGCGATGCAGCCCTGCTTCCCGCTTCGCCAAGACAAAGCGGTACCACCGAGCAAAAATACGTAACCAGTGCGACTGCGCCCGTCAGGACTCCAAGCCCAGTCGCTGTCAGTGTAGCCGTCAAGGACCACCGAACACTGCCGACGAAAGCAGAGTCCGAGGTACGGCGTGGAGACCACGTACCGTACCACTCGCACAGCCGCATGAAGAGCTCTCGCACGTGGAGCCTGCGAGAACTGAGCGAGGAGGTTGACGGCGAACGCGATGTCGGGACGCGTGGTAGTGGCCAGGTACATCAGAGATCCGATAAGACGGAGGTACAAGGTCACGTCCACTGTCTCCCCCNTGTCCGACGTTTGCGATCACGCACAATCTCTATACCAAGAAACACCGATGCAAGACCGAGGTCCTTCATCCTGTAGGCGGTCTGCAGGACAGCCTTAGCCTCCTTCATGGCCTCCAGCGACGGAGACGCGATCAGAAGGTCATCAACATAGACCAGGATGGCGGTAAACCGCTCGGGTGTCGGTAGGATGAAGAGTGAGGGGTCTGCCTCGCTCTGTACGTATCCTACGCGAGTCAAGGTGCCAGTGATCTCCCGGTTCCAACACCGTGGAGACTGCTTGAGGCCGTACAAGGACTTGGGCAAGCGCCAGACCTTGTCACCGTCATCAAAGCCTGGTGGCTGAGCCATGTAGATCTCCTCATCCAGAGAGCCATGGAGGAACGCGTTGTTCACATCCATCTGGTGTTGTTCCCAGTCATGCTGAGCTACTACACCGAACAGAGCTCGAGCTGAGGTCATGCGGCCGACAGGGGCAAAGGTGTCAGTGTAATCAACTCCCTCAATTTGAGAGAACCCCTTGACGACCAAACGAGCCTTGTAGCGTTCTTGTGAGCCATCCGGCTTCACTTTCTTGCGAAAGACCCATTTAACCTGAATCGCCTTCCTCCTAGGGGGAAGGTCGACCATCTCGTAGACTTCAAACTCTCGGATAGCGCGAAGCTCATCCTCGCAAGCAGCTCTCCAG
The DNA here is from genome assembly GCA_023375785.1 of Penium margaritaceum. Lineage (NCBI taxonomy): Eukaryota > Viridiplantae > Streptophyta > Zygnematophyceae > Desmidiales > Peniaceae > Penium > Penium margaritaceum. Next base: position 5,352 of record SZWC01001188.1, on the reverse strand, counting down.
GCATCAGCATCCTGCGATGAGAAAGCCTCCCTCAATGTGCCCGGGTCCGGCGCCATAGAGGGGGAACTCTGCGTGGTAAGTGCACAAGCCTCAGTGTCTGGCCTGACGGCCACGAGATCAGTTGCTGCGTCACAGGCGACATGGAACTCGCGGGTGACCAGGTCGTGCCCTATGCGGCACGCTGGGTGTACCTCTGAAAGCTCAGTGCGGACACTCAGGCCTAAGGCCTTTGTGCCGGGATCACCGCTCGCAATGCTGCGAGAGGAACGTCTAGGTCCGGAACCCGACGCTCGCTGAGCTCCGGAATCCAGTGGTCGAAGGCGACCACCGGGCTCACGAGAGTAACCGGAGGTCGAGGGGCGCACCTCAGGCGCAGGAACAGGTACGACCACAGGGACAGGTGCAACCACAGCTGGTGTTGGCTGAGTCGAGGCAGTCGGAGATGCCGTGCGCGGAGATGCGTGTGTGGGGGACTCTGAGCTCGGGATGACAGCGGGCAAGGCTGGCCCGGACACTGAGACCAGAGTGTCAGCCGACGTAGAGACAGGAGTGGGCTGGGCTGGGTCAGACGCCGGAACAGGGGTGCCAGTGGACACAATGGGTGATGCAGGAGGGGGCGTGGGAGCAGCAGTATCTGTGGGGTGCGAAGCAGGCTGGACAGGCGGGATCTCTTGACCAACGGCAATGATAGCCGGATCATCAAGTGCTGGAGATCGAGAGGAGACTCGAGCGGACACATCAGCATGGCGAGGAATGGTCGCTGGCGAAGAGGTCTCCCCCATCCGCCGAGGACCCTCACAGGAAGGAACATGAGCTGTAGAGAGCGCTGTGATCGAAGTCAGATCACGGTATGTGAGTGACTCAAAAAACAGCGCGTCACGAGACTCAATGACACGACGGCGAGTGGGGTCCCAAAAACGCCAGGCCTTCGACCGCGGGGAGATGCCGATGAAGGCACACAAGCGACCCCGAGGGGAGACCTTGGACCCCTGCTGGTCCTCGGTGTACCATACGGAGGCCAGAGATCCCCAGACGCGTGCGAGACGAAGGTCGGCACGGTGGCCAAACCAGAGCTCGTATGGTGTAACATGATCCGGAAGCGGACCATGCGGGAGGCGGTTCCAGACCCAGGTCATGTAGGCAAAGCCCTCGAAAGCGAAGGACTCCAGGAGACCGCACTCAGACCGCATGGCGCGGACCGTATCCTCCATGGTGCGGTTCCAGCGCTCAGATACACCGTTCTGCTGTGGGGTAGCAGGAGCGGAGACCTGGTGAAAAATGCCGTGCTCAGCAAAGAATGAGTCCATCTCGCCGAGGAACTCGCCGGCGCGATCCGAGCGAAAGGTATGTAGTGTGTGGCGAGACTGACGCTCAGCCATCACGAGCCAGAGCTGAACCGCAAGGGCGGCGTCGCTCTTCTGACGCAGACTGTAGACCCACCGCATCCAGGTGAAGTCATCAGTCAGCGTCAGAACATACTGGCCCCTCTCGGACAGTGACTCGACTGGAAGAGGACCCAGCAGATCCGAGTGGACCAACTCGAGGGGCCTCAGTGCTCGGGAACGCGAATCAGGGTGAGTGCACCGGTGCATCTTACCCTGAGCGCAAAAAAGACAGTCGGTTTTTGGTGGCTTCTCGAAAGAAGCCACGTCAAGACCAAGAGCGGGCTGTGTCCGTATGAACTTCGACACAGTGTCGGAGCCCACGTGGGTGAAGCAACCGCTGGTGTTCCGGGGATAGAATACCAGTGACAAAAACGCGACCGGAGGAGGAGGGAGAGCAAGGGGAGGAGGGCCGAGCAATGCGGTACAGGTCATCTACGACTGAAGCACGGAGGACAATGCTACGGGTGTCAAGAGCAGTCACAATCGCTGAATCAGCGGTATGCTCAACGGAGAGACCCATCAGAGTGCAGGCACGCACAGACAGCAGACTGAGCTCAAGTTCAGGCACAAACAGCACGTCAGAGAGATACAGGGAGCCAGACGGACCATCAAAGCATACAACCCCAACACCGTGAACCGGTAAGGACTGACCAGAACCTATACGAACGGAACGGACAGTCGTGACAGGACCAAGTACCACAAAGTCACTACGACGACACGTCATGTGGTGGATGGCACCGGAATCGATGATCCAAGTACCACCGGAGTCACGACTGGTGGACGTCATTGTACAACGAGCGCTAGAACACTCGGCATCAGAGGGACGCTGAGCCGTCAGTGAGAAGGAACGACGTACATCACGAAGGTGAGACTCATGAATCCAGTCAGTGCTGTCAGGCCCATCATCATCACATGCGGACTGTGCTCCCCCACATGTGTCATCACGAGTCACGAGGAAGGACAAACAAGCAGTCTGTGACCCACTCGACGATGACGACACACTCGCACCTCCCTGAAAGCGAAGCGCCAGAAGATGACGAAGCTCGGCGATGGTGCGATCACGTGGGTCTAAATCACTGCTGCTCGCCGGTGAGGATGCAGGAACAGCTGCAGTCGTAGTCGCCGCGCGTCCAAAGGAGTGTGCGGTCGACGTCCCGGATGCGGTGCGCGCAGCATGGGCAGCCTGAAGTCCGCGAGTGATGCGCTCCCAGTCGAGCGGCTGCTGGCACTCGGTGTAGCGATGGGCACCTCCACAGTTGTAGCAGTGCACGGAATGGCCACTACTACCACTAGATGACGACTGCTGCTGACCCGATCCGCGCTTCCTATTCTTCTTCTTCCCCTGGGCAGCTGCTGCAACGCCCTGCGTCTGCGTGGACGTAGACGGGGTCGAAGAGGAGGAGGAAGATGAGGTGGTGATGGAAGAAGGTGATGGTGACTGCAGGAGGGAAGACGGTGGTGAGGCGAGGACTGCGGTAGCGAGGGAAGTCTCTTGATGTGCTACTGCTGCCTCGTGGGCCGACGTCACGTGGAAGAAAAGCTGATGGGCCCACGGGAGCAGCTGCAGGGTGGCTGAGAAAGGCTCGAGAGCAGCATCGCTGTACCGTGTGAATATTTCGGTGTAATCCAGGCAAACTCCGAGCATGATCGTCCGAAGCGCCCACAGTTGTGTGCCCCCTGAGGTCCCCAGGCGCGTGGAGATACGCATGGCGCGTCGCCAGTAGTCCGCTGCAGGCTCCGCTGGTCCCTGACGGAGGGAGTGGAAGGCACGAATGTGTGACGCACGGATGGCGTGTGTCTCTGCGGCGAGGAGGGACAACGCCAGATCCCAGCCTCCACGAGGATCAGCTCCGGTGCCTGTGCCAGCCTCGCCGAGGAAGGGGCGGAAGTCAACAACAGTCTCGCGTGGCATGGCGTAGAGAAGTCCTCGCATGGCTCGGGCTGCTGTCAGCACCTGTGCTGGATCTGTAGACTGGTATGGGCTGTGGTAGTAAGGCCACACTCCCTCAGAAGTAGCCCACACCTGAAACAGGATTTCCCAGCAGTCAAATCCGTCCTCGCTGATGTACCGTGGAGGTGGTGCCTCAAAGTCCTTTGGCTGCCTCTCCGTGGGGAGAACAGCCGCAGGCTGAGGAGGGCGAGTGACGGGAAAAACTCCTGGTAGAGGGTGATCACTGTGGAAGTCAGGTGACGGTCGTATCGGGGACACGGGTGGAGGTCGGATACCCGTCTGCAGCTGACGGAGGCGCTCCTGTAGAAGGCGAATCTCCCGCTCCTGGGAGTCATCCTCGAAGCCTGGCATGAATGGCTCGTCATCAAAGTGGTCCGCAGGTGGTGGAGAAACCACGCCAGGAGGTGAAGCAGGCAGGGCGCCTGTCACGGGCGCCTGAGCCGAGTGCTGGGTGGAGGCCGCAACGCCGGCAGCTCCCTCGGAGATCCGTGGAGGAGCCGTGGACTGAGCGCGCAGGAGCTCAGTCAGCGTGCGGATCGCGTCAGTCTGCTCTCGCTGCAGACGACGCATCTCCTCCTGCTGACTGCGCAGGTCCTCAATGGCCTGCGAGCGAGGGCTGACTACCCCTGAAGAAGAGGAGGAGGGATGACCTGGTCCCTTGTCCTTGTCGTCGGGCGACCTCATGTTGCCGCTCACTATGGGACGACATGTCAACTTTGCCGGATTTCAAAACCGACTGCGTTTCTCGAGGAGTTGAAACGCTGGCAACTTTTGACTTTTCGGTTGAAAATTTGGCTAAGTGTTATGCTGACGTCAGCAAATGGTTGCTGACGTCAGCACGACCTGATGACGTCAGCAACCAACAATGCTGACGTCAGTTCATCCCCTCCTTTTCTTTTCTTTTTTTTTTCTTGTCACGGTTTTACCGCCGCGCGGTGGCGCGCGTCAGCTCCGTGGAAGCTGCAAAGCAGCTGCCGCCCAGCTGCTGCTGCAGCTGTGTTGTCAGCTGCAGCAGCAGCTGCGTAGATGCGCGTGCAGCGGTGGCAGTGACGGCTGCACTGCTGCTGCTGCTGCTGCTGTGCGCGGCGCTGCTGCTGCGTGCTGCAGCTGCTGCTGGCTGTCGCCGCCGCGCGCTGCTGCTGGCTGCCGCCGCCACGCGCTGCTGCTACTGCCACTGCTGCGCTGCTGCTGCCGCCGCGACTGCCGCTGCTGCTGCTGTGCCGCTGCCGCTGCTGCGCTGCTGCTGCCGACGCCGCTGCTGCACTGCTGCTGCCGCCGCGACTGCCGCTGCTGCTGCTGTGCCGCTGCCGCTGCTGCGCTGCTGCTGCCGACGCCGCTGCTGCACTGCTGCTGCCGCCGCTGCTGCCACGCTGCTGTGGCGGCCGCTGCTGCTGCGCTACTGCTGTTGCGCGGCTGCCGCCGCCGCCTCTGCTGCTGCTGCTCTGCTGCTGCGGCTGTGGGGGGGGGTGGCGGCTGCACGCACTGCAGCCGCCACACGCCTCTGTGTGGCGGTACGCGCTGCTGCTGCTGCCTCAGCAGCTACGATCTCACGTGGTGGGTGGAGTACGCGGACGGCGACCGGCCGTCTCCAACGGGTCCCAGAAGAACTGCTGCAGCGGTGACTCTCACTGTTGCTGCTGCGTCTCTGCTGCGCAGCTCAGTGAAAACTGTCTCACTGCTCTGATACCATAAGAAAGTGCGTAGAAGCTTCCTAGCAACACGGCCGCTGACCGGGCGTCAGTGCCTAGTCAGACGGTGACGACAAGCACAGGTCGTACACACAACGGCAAGGATTTGGCTAGGAGACACAAGTCCAAGTGTCAGAATGCTTCAATATAGCATATGCAGAGAGAAATGATAACTGACAGGTCCAGGGCATAAATACCTGTCGCGGCGCACGGCGGGTGTCGCACGCGGCAGTCCAAGAGCTGTCCTAAAACCGGCCCAAAACCACTGTTTTGGCCGTAACTCTGCGCACACATGTTAGAATCCTACGCCGTCTAAACCTAGACGTGC
>SZWC01001187.1:292416-308560 GCA_023375785.1 Penium margaritaceum | reverse complement strand
TATACACATACATATACATATACATATACATATACATGTACATATACATATACATATACATATACATAGACACATACATATACATATACATATACATATACATATACATATACATATACATATACATATACATATACATATACATATACATATACATATAAATGTACATATACATATACAAATACATATACATATACACATACATTTACATATACATGTACATATTCATATTCATATTCATATGCATATACATATACATATACATATACATATACATATACATATACATATACATGTACATATACATACACATATACATACACATATACATATACATATACATATACGTATACATATACATATACATATACATATATATTAACATATACATATACGTATAGATACACGTATACATATATGTATACATATACGTATACATATACATATACATATACGTATACGTACACATACATATACGTAGAAAGGTACATATACTTGTGTGTTTACATCTAATTTTGTATATAAATGCACGTAAAGAGGTACATACATAGAAACATATACATATGTATGTGTATATGCATTTTTGTTTTCATTTTCATATACAAAATCATATACACACATATAAAATCATACATATGCATATGTACCTATAAATATATGTACACATATACGTACCTATCTATAACTCGATCTTGTTTCATTTGCTTCTTCTGTGATCTCCACACCTAATGATGAATGATGGTTTTCTTCCTTGGTTGGGATATAAAACGATCATTATACACGGTCTATTTAGCGAGGTTTGACTCTCGTCTTATGCGGTCGGTCAAACCCTCCGTCATCGTTGTTTTCTAGACCTGACGCCCGAGTCATCCACCAATTTTGTCGCAATCTCTATGTTCTGTCCGCTACCTCACCTTTTGTACTTCTCCTTTACAAGAATCCAATAGCTTCCTTGAAGAAATTGTTGATACGGCTAATTCCTAAGTAACCTTATCTATATCGTCATTATAAAAGGATGTCGTTGCCTTCTAGTCGCGGTTATGAAACCCCATGTCTTTGCTGGGTTGAGAGAGCAGGCACTTGTCTATTTACGGGAAAACGGTAGCATTCACTACTCCCACATTCACATACCATTAGTGAGTGCGTCCATCTTCATCTGGCTGACTGCGCACTAGTCGTTCCAAAGTGCCAATGTCGGGAAAGCCCATTCCCATATGCTTCATCACTTTCTTCGTTATAGTTTGATTGGTTCATGTATACATGTTAGGGAATGTTATGGAAAATGCTTAGCTCATATGAGGATTCAAAAGTACTAGGTGTTTTCATCCTGGTAAGTGACGAAACATGTGATGATGGTCGCCAACGGTGAAGATAAGATTGAATGAAATTACTGGAAATTTGGGGTAGTTTTTGAAATATAACCTAGTATGTGAGTGAAGTAAATGAGAATGGCGCGGGTGATGGGTTCATATTGGTACGTGAACTCCGGAAATTGAGTCTTTATAATCTTATGGTTCGAGGAGACAACACATTTCCCAAGAACTAGTGTTTGCGGAAGGCTCTAGTTAAATTCCATAAAAACCCATATTTCCTCTTCTACTCCACATTTTGACCCATTCTCTTTGCACCTAAAATCTAAATGGCTCCTTGGTATAACATTATCCTCCCCACCCAATTGGTAGCTTAATTTTCTTTATTACTCATGTGTCAACATACAAGGGCATATGTAGATGACGAAACATCCAATGGTACCCAAGGTTGTCCGACCACATGCGGCCTTTTACAGACAAGCATGAGTGTTACTTTTTCAGGATCGGGAAGCTCATCTTTCTTACTTTCTAACTCGCCAAGAATTTCAACCCGAGTGTGCAGAACAACCAGAATTTGGATGCTTCCGTGAACCACAAAAATGGTCAATGTCACCACCATTAGCAGCGATGAAGATCACGCAAAGTGTTGTTGCTTGCAGCAACACATCAAGGCGCCATTCCAGATTTCCCTATGATGTTAAACTCTTAGCCAACATCACTCAAGGGTGCGCTTCTGCCTATTTGGGTCGTTTGGGGTTCAAGCCATGGTTCTTTGGGATGAATTCTCATCACCTGTTCATTTTCCACAAGTATGACCTTTATCGGGCACATCTTGCTCAATGTTTTACAGATGTACCTTGTTTTTACCAATCTAACATGGTGTTTTAATTGTGATCCAAATTCAAAATCATTATAATTTTGGAAGAATTCTGAGCCTATAGTCAATTTCGTTGGCATGATCAAGCTTGCAATACCTCTCTCTTTTATAAGCTAGTTGTTCTTATTTGCTCTTGGTACTCCTGAAGGATGAAACATACCCTACCAATGTTGACGTTACAAGCAGGCCACCATGCACCATGTCATAGTACTTCCACTTCATAAGCTACTCCCACCCCCAGCCATAACGATGGTGGTCAAGGTTACTTGCCCTCAATTATCACATGAGGGGGGCATGGAATTGCGGTCGAGGAAGTGCTCGGTTATATCATCGTAGACGTTCAGCTTGACGGTATGGATCACGTTTTGGTTTTGCATTAAAGGTGAAAGATTCAATGTTCCTCCAGAGCTATTTGAATTTCAACCACCTTAACCAGACCTCGCCACAGACGTTTCAACCAATGCAAATGTACTCCTTGTAGTTTGACACGCGCACTGTAAAGAAGCAGACAATCACTCATCTTGTGCAACATGATGGCACGTTAGAACTCCACTCGAAGTTTTTTGTTCCTCTTGCTTCTTGTCAAATGCTTGTTGTGTTTTTTCCTAAATCATGTTGAATGCATGTGCGATCTGTTGAGCGTTACAAGTCCTAATGGTTGGGTTCTCGAACATTTTGTTACAAGAGGCCTGAAATATTCCACAAGGTACTTTTTTAAGTCTTTGTGCTTTTTTAGTTTCAATAAAAGTTTTCTACTCCCTCGCATCCCTGTGACCCTTTAGCCACAAATGATGTTTCAGCTTCTAGTAACCCTCGAGTTTCCTGGTCACCGATTTTTGTGCGTGGTAACCATTCATCCGGCATGGTATGTTATGCAACCACCCAGGTATTTGTGCAACTCCCTTTATCCCCTCAATAAAGAGCCTCCACTAAGGCCCATCCAAGGACTACTTAAAGGCACTCAAGCCATTCATTAAAGCATGCCTCAAGTTCTCGCCATAAACACTCTACCATAAGGCACTCCATTATTCAACCCAAGCTCATCCATCTAGCTCTCCAAGTGTTTCCTCTACCGCTTGGATTTTGCTGTTAACCGATTATGTTGTAATTAAGATTCCTCAATAAGCAGGCAACTAGGGCAATCTCTCTACGATTGAGCTACATCCAAGTTGTGCCTTCATCAGTTGGTGTGCTGCTCAACTTATACACCTACAACACGTGCTACGATGTTGCATCTGGTTTCTAGACTTAGACTTCAAGTCCATTTTGTGCATAAGGATTCATGTACATACTTCTCCATATTCGATGTACATGACCTTCTTTAATATATACATATTAGCTAACTATGTGTGCTAAAACGTATGCCTAAGTGTGCTCTCACCTAGAAATGTTTCAGTTCTAATTAAATGGTATCGTGACCAAGAAGAAAAGACACAAGGAATGCAAGTACCATGGATGAAGTGGAGGACTGCAAATGTTTAAAGCAATATGTAATCATTCAAGGAGTGCAAAAAGGCCAAGATCCAATATGTAGGAATATCTACAATCATTACATAGTGTAAAGAACAGATGGAACTACTCTGTTAGGAGTTTGAGGCCCACACCAAGCGGGTTGTGAACGTGTTACACCATGAAGTTGAAGAAGCAAACACGCGTGGACAGCTTAAGATTCCACCTCATAATCAAGCCAAAGAGATCCTGAAAACAACGAGGAAACAAGCGTAGCACATTGCATTATAGATATAATAAGAGACTTAGATGTGCATTCATGACCTGATGTGAAGGTATGCAAAAGTAGCAGCTCTAGCAAACCCCAATCATGTTGCAAGTTATCCCGAGTATCTCATCCTAAGGTAGCTCATTGCACAATAGCTTATCCTATAACATCTCAGCCTATAACAGCTCATCCTACATTGGCTTATCCTACAACAGCTCATCCTATTAGAGCTCATTCCGCAGCAACGCATCTTACAACAGTCAAGGATTGTGCACCTGCAAGAGGAGCACAATGTTTCCCCACAAATCCTTACTCTCCAGACCTAATCAGCATGCCAACCATCTCTAACATCCTTGAATAATGCAAGATCAGCACACAAAAGTTCAACGGTCAATAATCCTCCAACTAGACATTTGAAGCACCAACTCGTCTATACAGGTTGTGACAATTCTTTAATAGCCGGTGCAGACCCCAAGTCCCGAGGAGCCCACTATAATTTCTCGTACGACCCAACTAAAAACGATTCACAACATACACATTCTTCCTCAAGAACGTAGAACCAAGCATCTAGTAAGTTCTCCACATATACAAAGATACGACCGAGCCTGCTCACTCCGCATAGTAGTACCTCAAGGTACCTACCAAGCCAACAACTCCACCCTAAAATCTTACCTCCTCATAGAAATCTCCCACATCCACACTAGTCAGTTCGAAAGAAACATCTAAAACAAAATCAATAGAGAAAAGGATGTTTACTACTAGCTTGTTTTCACAGACTCACCTCTTGTAGAATTCATCTCTGTGTCCTATGGAGTGAATGCCATAGGCAACAAATGGAGAGATGAGAAGCTCATCCTTCGTTAGAATAAGCATCATCCCCTAAGAAAAACTTTGTTTACACAATGTTGTGTCAAGAACAACATAACAATTAGCTCAAGGGACAAATGTGTAAGCACTTGTTAACCTTTCTCACCGGGACTCCAAGATGTCTACACAAACAACAAACAATTAGTACTCCACCCATAGCTTGTCGCCATCATCATCAAAATCATCCACTCCAAGCCATAGGAGGATGTCATCATCCATCACCCAGCTGGTGTACAAAACACTGCACCCCTCTTCTCCATCCCCCAGAATTGTGGGTAACTTCTTACAAGTACATGCAAGTATCATAGTACAGAAGGGCACATCAAGAAGGATTACTTGATGTGACAATGTCACCAGCAGGATAGTGATAGTATTAGAACATCAAAGCATGTATAAAGAAAGTAAGGAGAACCAGCCAAACATCATTCATGCGATAACTCACCAGCAAGGACAAGCATCACAATAAGAGTTACAAGTATTTTGAAACTTCCACCAGCACCTGAGAGTTAATAGATGAATTGGGAAACAAGTATAACTTCTCTTGCAAGAAGAACCTACGTAAGCACCATCACAACTGTACTCATTGTAAAGGGGGGACTACAGATTGACAATATGATAAGGCCCGACTTCATCCTTTTGTCTACAAACAACCAACTACAATAGTTAGTAGCCTCTCACCACACTTTCCAGCAACACTCGAAGGCTATCTTTGCCTTGGCAACATCAACAATCACCAGTGCCAACAAGTGCTTTCTAACAACATCATCAATTGCCTTACCATTGTCAAGGATGATGAAGGTTATCCCTGTGAACCTTGCATGAACTCAAAGGAAGGGCCCGAATCCATTCCTCCAACTATGAGAACTGACATTTTAGACAAGTTTGACACTGTCCACATGGAGATTTATAAGCCCTTTGTTGAATCCTCAGCCAGAAAACTAATTTATGGTCTTCATCAACATACCCACAAACTAAATCCGGATGTGTCCACTTGTCAGAAGTTACGCATTCGTCAAGAAGTTTCACGAGTGGTTTGCAAAACAAGCGTGAAACCATGACAAAGATGCAACTTCTCCACTTCGACAATACAGCCACGAGTAATGCCTTGGTTTCTATACTCAAGGAGTACGGCAACAATAAACGTTCACATCACACAATCTGTAGAAAACTGTCGTGGCATAATGCTACCATTCCATTCTTGAGCAGATGCTGAAGGGAATGCTTTTGTCATCATAACTTCAAGATTCCTAGTGGCCAACAGCACGGCAACAAGCAACATGGGTCAAAATTGGTTTGCAGAGAGCGAGCATCCCAATAATAACTCAAAATTTAGCATCACACAACAAGAATCCTTGTATCAGTAGCATTCACTCGTTTGGCTACATGGCTCTCTACCACGTACATATAGAAAGACCACATATGTTGGAGGAAAAGGCCAAATGGGATATCTAAATCTACCAGAGTGAAATGAAAAAGGCGTGGATGTCCTACAACATCACAACCCACCACTTCATCATCAACTATGATTCCATCTCAAGAACCTCATAAGACTTGGCCCGAGACAAAAGCAACGACTTTGGAGAAAATTGATAAACATAAAAAATAATTCTTGGTAGAGGAGGAGAAGCGATAATTCACGAAGATGGAGCTACAGAAATCGCATAAAACAAAAGTGGTGGCAAAAACCATCATGATCAATGTTGGCTACTGCCTTGCACTTAGCAAAAAAAAGTGATAAATAGATAATTGAGTTAAGGATCCTCTGCTTCAGCAGGTCAAGGACTAGACTAGTGGATGGGGGCTTCAGGAGCCTTCCGTCGTTTCTCATAACTCAAAGCTTAGTCACTTCAAGAATCTCTTAAAGTAACAACTTGTACACATGAACGTAACAACCCTCACAAAATCTCTCACGGTATGCACCATCAATTAAGAGGAAGGCAATTTTAATGTGTATGTCATTACTAAAACATTCAACAACCTGAAAATATCAAAAGACCTACCTCTCAATCCTTCCAACATCACTGAAATTGTTTTGGTCCTCCTACACGAGTTGAGATTACACACTTGATGAAGAAAAAAGACAACCTAATCAGCCACGCAACATGTAAACGAATCAAAATCTCACCTGAGCATTAGACCATCGGAATGAAGCAAATGTTTTGTGTAAAAACCACATCAGGAAACAACATCCAAGAATTTAAAACTCGCGTAGTTGCCGAAGGCTTCTCACAAAAAGGAAGGAATTCGTTGAATCTGTGTGTTAGAAGTGACCACACCACAATGCAAATAATTCTGTCCCTTGCACCAAAGTACGACTCGGAAACCCTTTAGCTTGATATCAAGAACGCCTTTCTTAACAGCAAGATGGACACAACAATCCAAATGAAGCATCAAGAGGGATGTAAGGATGGCACTATGCGAGATTATTTTCTCGTCAAAAGTACTTATAGGGTGAAACAAACGACATTAAGTTGTTTTTGGTTTGGCCTGATGGCCAAATATCCTCAACGACGAACGTTTTCTTCTAGTCAGCCAACATCTTGTAATATACTGCATTAGTATCAGAGCATTGATGTTTGAATCTGACATGAACATGGGAATGGAGGCTCATTCCTAGGCTAGGGGAGTGTAGCACTTAGCTAGTGCCAACAGGATGAAGCAAGGATCCCTAGACTATGTGCCATTTAATTGGATGGCTTGATGGTCGAAGATCATAAAGCATCTTAGTTTTGGCGTAATTGGCAATGGTTTCAGTCCAATCCTTTACAAAACATGTCTTCTCTTGCTACAAACAAACTCGTTTGGGAATTGTATTCCTTGTAATACAATAGGGATGTTCAATTTTCTTTGCATTCTCATTCCAAGAACCCTCTACTTCATTCCTTGCCCATAAACTATAGAAGAAAGTGAAATGGTAAGTAAGTTGACATCAATGCCAAATCATTGAAATAGGCTTGTCAATTCTATGGTACATGTAAGAATGTCTTTTGATGCTGGAATTGTAACATAATTTGATTGATTCTTTTAAAAGATTTTTTATTTTAATTACTTCATCAAAATTAATTCTTAGTGCGGTTTCCTATGATGATTATGTAAATGTTTAATAACATAGATGAACGTCACGTCATTATCCAAGACTGCTAACGACTGGCGACCAGGCGAAATGGACAGGCAGCGTAACATGAGCAGATCACTGGCGGCCGCTCAGAAGGGTTAGCACTAGTCAATTTGAATAGGGTTTGCGACACATCAGGGTTCTGATCGTCTAAAAGGACAGGCAGGATAAATGTTATAAATTTAGGCCGACAAACCAATGAAATCAGTCCACATCACCCAAATGCAGCAACATATATTTCCTTGAGAATACATTGCTTAATACGGTCATCGTAAAACTTCTTAAAGCCTTCATACATTCTCTAAACATACGTGCCAAAGTATGACAAAATGGTATCCAAATGCATTTAAGAGAATATTGAGTAATGAATGAGAGGAACAAGTAATGAAGATGAAGAAATTTCTACCTTTCAATCTACATATTGATTCTGTATGCACGGATACAACGGTAGATATGGACATGGATATGGATACATAAATAGCCACATATATGAAAATATGAAGTATAAGTATAGACATTTGAACGTGGTACATAAACTCAACATTTGCCTATTTCTCACTCTCTCCCAATCATGAGGCCTCCATAACTCAGTACCTACGTCTTGTGCATGAAAACTTGTCTTTGAGCCGCCCTATCATTGTTGCACATACAAATCCTTACTACTTGCATGTGACGCGACAATGTTGTTGATATACATATATATAAATAACAATATGGACATAGATAGAAATATGAGTATAAATATAGATGTACATATGGATATGGATATGGATATGGAATAAGACAGATTAGGATATAGATATAGATATAGATATAAATATAGATGTGGATAAAGATCAAGATATAAAAAAGATATATATAGATAAAGATACATTCATAGGAATCGATATGGTTTTGTATTGATGTTTACAGATATAGATATAATTGTAGAAATAGATATAGAGATATGAATATAGATATAGATAGATATAGATGTAGATATAGACATAGATATAGATATAGATATAGATATAGATATAGACATAGATACAGATATAGATATAGATATAGATATAGATATAGATAAAGATGTAGATGTAGATATAGATATAGATATAGATATAGATATAGACATAGATACAAATTTAGATATACATATAGATATAGATATAAATTTAGATATAGATATAGATATAGATATAGATATAGATATGTATATATATATACATAGATATAAATACAGATATAAATATAGATGTAGATGTAGATGTAGATATAGATATAGATTTAGATATAGGTATAGATATAGATATAGATATAGATATAGATATAGATATAGATATAGATTTAGATATAGATATAGATATAGATTTAGATTTAGATTTAGATTTAGATATAGATATAGATATAGATATAGACATAGATACAAATTTAGATATACATATAGATATAGATATAAATTTAGATATAGATATAGATATAGATATAGATATAGATATGTATATATATATATACATAGATATAAATACAGATATAAATATAGATGTAGATGTAGATGTAGATATAGATATAGATTTAGATATAGGTATAGATATAGATATAGATATAGATATAGATATAGATATAGATATAGATTTAGATATAGATATAGATATAGATATAGATTTAGATTTAGATTTAGATTTAGATATAGATATAGATATAGATATTGATATTGATATTGATATAGATATAGATATAGATATAGATATAGATATAGATATAGATATAGATATAGATATAGATATAGATATAGATATAGATATAGATATAGATTTAGATTTAGATTTAGATTTAGATATAGATATAGATATAGATATTGATATTGATATTGATATTGATATAGATATAGATATAGATATAGATATAGATATAGATATAGATATAGATATAGATATAGATATAAATATAGATATAGATATACATGTATACATAGATATGGATATATATATATTTAAATATAGATATATATAGATATATATGAATAAATATATAGATAAAGATTTATGTTAAAATTTAAATTTATATTTATATTTAGATTTGGATTTGGATAAAAATAGATATAGATATAGATAAATACATAGATATATATAGATATATATAGATTTAGATATAGATTCTAATGGCACCAGTTGTTTTGCAACTAACTTCTGAACCCCAAAATGTAGGCACTCAGAAAGTGTAGTCCAAGGAGAGTGGGCGAATGGTCGCCTGAGCCATTATGGATGAGGTAAACCGCGCCAAAAATGGACGTACTTGTCAAAGGGCATTATTGTTAACATGCATCCTAAAACCCTATTATTCCACGTGGCACTACCACGTGGAATGAGGACCCTAGCAGCTCCCTTCCACCCTACAAGGGAGTAGGAGTGACGCGATGGATTTCATCGCGGTTTCCTTTCACCTTGAATAAGGCCATAGATGTTTTCTAGGCTAGAGTCAAACTCGGCTAGCCTATTATACTTTTGTAGGCTTTGAATCCTTGAAACTTGAGCTTCAAGTACCCAAGGTAGTCGATAAGTATTTAACGACCATTTTTAACCATAAATATGGCCCGTATGCTACATTCCTCCCCCTTTGCTTCTAACCATCCCGGTTCATCTTAGCAACTGGTCATTTTATCATCGCGTACTTCATGATGCAAAACCTTGCAACAAGAAGCGCAAGTAAGATCAAACGTGGGAACTCTTGTCATCCGTAACACGGTTGTGTCACATTCATGCACAATCCACCACACACTTGTGGTTTTTGTGATTATGGTCATTCGCATACAACATCCGGTGTTGATCGCGTGATCCCTTGGCTTTTACCAACATGAGACATGTAAAATCCTTGTACGTTCTTCACAAGTGTTGACGGGTCTTCACCAAAGACTCCTCACACGTGTGTACTGGTGGCATAGTCAATGCCTTTAGGGACGTACATTGTCAACAATGCCATGCCAGTTTGGAAGAGAGTACATAGGATGAATTTTCCCACATTTCATGTGGTACGTGTTTAGTAAGCTATTGTGGTGACGCCTCCTCCCCCTTTCCAAGGAGCGTCCCTGCGACCAATCAACCGGACGTCCCCGTGAAAACTGTCTAAGTCCACACAACACTTCCCATGTGGTTTGGACATTATCCCTTCCAAGGGGTTGTTGCCAAGGTGGTACCTCTCTGTTACATTGTCGATAAGTGCAATTCAAGATCCGGACATCAGTCATACAACCACGTGTTCATGACCACACGAATGTCTAGTAGACCTCTTTCAGCACTTGTGGGTTGGTCGAAAGAACTCAACCAAGCTCCACTAAGCCCATGCATCTCGCATGCTAGCTTTTTCTTAGGGTTGGGAGGCTCCAAGATCTTAAGACATGGTTGCTAAGCACATTTGTTTTTCCTTTCAAAGATTGTAATCATCTTTGAAGGAGGCGGCTTTGGTCGATTGGCACGTGGAATTTTCGTCAACGTCCATCACGACAATGCTCCGACCTAGATGAGTCCGGTTTCAACCATCATCCCCTTATTTCTGTCTGAAACGGGTATTATAGGTTGCCGCTCACGTCCCTGTCAAAAGCACATTGCTTCAAACTAGGTTAGCTGAGATAACCGATCTCAATGACCATGGGTTCTATCCATGAACAAAGTGTTCATTGTATGGTGTTCACCAAACGGGTGTACCATGATCACAATCATTGCAGTACAAGTTAGAATAACACCTTAGAGGTGTCAATTCCATGTGATTGTGATCGAACACTTATGAATCACATCCGGTGATCCTAGAACCACTAGTTCCTAGATCTATTCACGATTATGTACTCGCATCCGAAGGTTCCATTCTCGAATCCGTCAATGGATGTTTTTGCCAAGTTGCAATAGTCCGTGTTGCTTCATTGTCTCCTATTGAATTATGTACATTCATTACTTCTACTTAAGGGAGTATTCCTCACATGATGTATCCAAGGCACATGTGACAAACCACCACAATCCGTGATGTTCCCACAGCAACATCCAAAAACATATTGTACTTGCATTCAGCAATGTACATCAGTGAAAATATCTCCAAAACCAAGGGGCTTGAGTCACTTTACCATGACCTTTTAGGTCAGTGAAGCATGGTCTGACTACACCGTAGTCATTTTGATCTTTCTTATAGGTTGGTTTTGTTCCAACAAATTGAATAGCCGGTGCTACATCATGCCTCTGGTATGATCGGAATCCATCCACATTATGTTTGAAGAGCGTAGAGTACACAACTAGTGTACCGTGTCGCGATGCTCTCAACTTTGAGACATTTCTCCAAACATAGAAGGAATCTTATGAGAAATATCGTTTCTTCAAGAGTCCTCATATCAAAATTTAGTTACAACACACTGGTCATCATCTTCCCTAAATGTTGATTGCAACTCGTTATGTGGTCGGTCGAGCCACGAACATGTAGGTGCTAAC
Organism: Penium margaritaceum; assembly: GCA_023375785.1. Lineage (NCBI taxonomy): Eukaryota > Viridiplantae > Streptophyta > Zygnematophyceae > Desmidiales > Peniaceae > Penium > Penium margaritaceum. Next base: position 296,226 of record SZWC01001187.1, on the reverse strand, counting down.
ACACAATTAGCTTAAAGCTATCGGCTTATAGATCGTCTCCGCGGTCAAAAGCTATTATCGCAAAACCTAGACCCTAACATGATCCCAACTATGTCATAGATGGTTGTACAAATCTATGAGATCGTCATAGATCTCTGAAGCACCATTAGTAGAAAATGATTCTCGCTCATTTTCTCTGGAATGGATTTTCACCAAACTGTGGATGCATTTGTGTCATTGACATCGGTTCACTTATTTTTATGTATCAACATCCATGACATGTTCACTCACCAATTGATGATAGACTGAAGGTGTCGCCTTAAAAATTGTTCACATTTGACATTGAGTCGATCCCGTCATTCAGCAGAGAGTGACCTTTTACAGTCTTCGACAACAACACTACGACGTCGTGAATTGTAGAGGACCCATACAAGAGTCTCTGCCCCTCTGTGGCACATAAAGAACTCTTACTGACAATTATCCTTGTCTTTTGAAGAGGGTTATTGGCACACTCATGTACCTTTTTATCGTTTGTACCGGTCGGGTACCACAATTTGTATCCATCACACACCGAGTGATACGATGTCAATGGTCTCGCCATTGCATTTATTCAAAGATGTCATCCTTGACACGTTCAATGATGAACAAATGTTTGCATCGGCCATGACTAATCATGCTCAAAACTTTTGAGAGGCACTGATGCATCTAGTACACACTGTGTACAGGCAGCGCGATGACAATCCTCAAGGATTGAAGTCGGCGTGTTAACACACCATGTGTGTTTAACATCTCATGGCATAATCATGACACGGTATAATTCATGAAACAATGGCATTTGCCTCTGAAAATTGTAGCTCAATGGGATGTGCAACTGTTGTAGCACACGTCTTGCTCCCACCAAACCATGTGTTTGGTGCAATGGTGTCCCCATCAACTGATATCGCCAGCTTGTTCAAATTTAAAAAGTTTATTGTGATCATTCGTCCGTCCAACTTATCCACAACTTGGTGTCGTGATCAACGCACCAACACTTAGTGGATAAGGTTCTTGTGCATGTCGTGCACGTTTTCCACGCATGCCGTGTATATAATTTCACGTGGCTGAAGTACAATGGAAAGAATAACATATTCCATGATCCATTGAAACGTGGGTTGTCGCTCGTAATTTCTCATGCGCATTGACCCCTTGCCGTCATGCAAGCGGTGCATATTATAGAATCGTTGCTTAACTGACTGGGCTTTGGTAGCACGTTCCATTTGTGGACACGAAGGAGTTCGTTCACCTTTAGCATGGTCCAAATTTGAGGAAATCGTCCTCGTCACACGTGATTTACCCGTATACTACTTTTCCAAGTACATTCCTATACTGCTATCGGTAGGGCAAAGTTTTCAACCTTCAATGATCGTCACAGCCAGTGACGACCGAGACCGCTGTGCTTTTGTTATGCCGCTCGGGCATGCATCTGATCACCACAACCATCTGTGATTGCTTTTAGCCATGCCTCTTCATTCTCTTTTTGAGGAATCCGACAGTATGACCATCCTTGATGTCGTCGAGATGTTTTAAAAACATCAGACAACGTATCCTAGCTTTTCAAACAATGTCCTCGACCCACTTGTCCATAGAACCATATCTGTGCATAGGTCGTATGCTTTCGCTTGGTGGTCTATCACAAGCTAGCCTGTCGAGGGAACGAGTTGGCTAGTTCTTGCTAATTCATACAACGAGGTGCGATCGCACCCATGTTATCATTGCTATCGGCATCTTATAACATGTTTTGTACCATTAACACTAGCAGAGCTAGTCCAATCAGAACTCATGTCCGTAGTGCGTTCGGCACTCGCATCATTGGTGCATTTGGCACCCATGATAAAAGTGCAACCCACAGCTTTTGTCAATCATACAATTGGCTTTTATGAAAACAGTGCATTTTAAACTCGTGTCAACGATTTAACCGACGCACTCGTAGGTCATACATTCAACGCTCATGGTAATTGTGCTTCGGCACTCGTGTGAATGCTACAATTGCATATCTCATGTTGTTCATGTTCCAACTGCAATTGACACTTGTTAATTTTGTGGGATTTGACCTCGATTGGGGATTCTCACCATCGTGTGTGTGTTGAGTACGATCGGCACTCACATCTTCCTTGTAGCAAAATTCAAAGCACAAACAACTTATCCAGTATCCTTGGTGCAATCGGCACCGACGTGAACACGCAATTAGTATTTGTTTTAGTTTGGTCTTTCGAGGCCATGAGTAGTGCGTTTGGCACTAGCATCACCGATGCTTTTGGTATCTGAGATTGAAGTGCAGCTGGCACTTTTTCAGTGGTGTATTCGACTCCGACAAAGTTTCTACAACCAGCACTTGTGCTATTGCCGGTAGTGCAATCGGCACTTACGTCGATGATGTTGTCGACGCTTGTGTGACTATGCAACGACGCTCGTTTTGTGTTGTCCATACATTTCACATTCTTGTGACGATTAGGATAGTGGTTGAGTGGTTGCAACACGTCCGGTCCTTTTTTTATTCTTCATCGAGAATTCATCTCAATGGATGTCATCATTGTGGTTTTGTAACCTGGTTCACGCTGTAGTTGTAATTTTGCGTAAAAAAACTTTTTAAGGCACGTACGACCCACATTTAGCCATGTCATGGCTTTTAAAAGTCACCCTTCCGAGTTTTTTCACGAACTACCCCAAATGTTGATGTTAATTCAGAAACATTTAGTCACAATCGGTGCAAAGTTTTTGCATTGTAACATGTACAAGTGATTTCCATACAAGACATGAAAAACTGTCAGTTTTCCTCCTTTTTGTGCTTTGAAATAGAAAAGAAAATGAAAATCATGACCACTGATATTTGGGACATCTCAACTAGAGCTCTTATATTGCTGCTTTGGAACTTATGATCAACTTGACCACACACTTGGGTTTGACCGCAACAGTTTACAACGTTTCAATTTTTTAACATGGTTGACATAGAATTCCTCAACTTGAGGATTTATGAAACATGACCAAAATTTTGGCACGTTGAGTGTCCACGTTTTTGCTTGATGCTCAGAAGCTTCCAAGCGTCACTTGGTTGTGTGTTGGGAAAACTGTCAGTCTTCCCCTTTTTCATGAATAGAAAAACATTGAAGAAAAATGATTGAGAACTTCTTAATACATTTAGGAGTTAAGGATGAGCTCCATGCTGTTTTTACAGCGATGAACCCGCCGCCAACAAGGCCAAACCTCGGGTCCAACCGCGGAAGTTTTCCTCGCCTCTAGTGCTGGTGGCACTTAAGATTTACAAAATGTTAGAGCTCAGTCTGAGCTTCAAACTGGTTTTTACGGCGTCCAAAATGGACACCAAACAGAGGACGCCCTTTTGTTTGTGTAGTACCAACCGGGTTAAGAATCAGAAAGTGTTTTGGAGACAAAAGAGAAAGGCGCTTCCCTCCGCATTCAAACCGACGACCTCTGGCCTCCTAGGAAGCCGGCCACCAACAGCGCTACTTGCGCACGTTCGAAAAGTGTCACTTGCATATCTTAAACACAAGGATCAGCCTGCGGGGCCATCACGCCACTGGAGAGGGGATGAGGGAGGAAACTTCCTTCCCTCCTTCCTTCTTTGGTCATTAGCCTAGGTGAAGGGGGGAATGTGGAAGTCCGCCCCCTTGCCTCCCCTTGGGCTGTCAGCCCTCATGAGGAGGAGGGGGGAGGAGAGATCGTCTCCTCTCCTCCCCCTTGGACAGGCGGTTCCATGGATGAAGGGAGGGGAGGGGAAGCTTCCACCAATGCCCCCTGGCACAGCAGGCGCCATGGACGGGGGGGGGGGGGGGG
>SZWC01001187.1:261618-292335 GCA_023375785.1 Penium margaritaceum | reverse complement strand
GGGGGGGGGGGGGGGGGGGGGGGGGGGGGGGGGACTCTTCTCGCCTTCCCCATGGACGAAGGGAGGGGGGAGGGGAGGGAAATCTCCCACTAATGCGAGGGAGGGACGTCTCCTCGCCTTCCTCATGGACAAAAGGAGGGGGGGAGGGGAGCTGAAGCTCCCACCAATGCCCCCTAACGCAGCCGGTGCCATGGACGGGGGGGGGGACTCTTCCCTCACTCGCCCCCTTTAGCACCGTGCGTGTCATGGACGGGGGGGAGGGGACTCTCCCCTCACCAGCACCTTTTGGCATTGTCAGCGCCATGGAGAGGGACTTCTGTCCCTCTCCTTCCCTTCGGTGCTGTCGGTGCCATTGGAAGGGGGGAGAAGGGAGTCCATCCCATCTCCTCCCCTTCAGCGTTGTCAGCGCTGTGGGAGGGGGGAAGGACTCCCGTCCCTCTTTTCACTTCCGGGGCCGTCGGTGCCATGAAGAGGGGGGAGGGCGTCCATCCCTCTCCTCCCCTTTGGCGCCATCGGTGCAGAGGGGGGAAGGGGTGGGGGAGTGGGGCTCCTGTCCATCTCCTCCTTGGGTGAGGAAGGACGTCCCCTCTCCTCCACTTGAGGCAGTCGTCAAAAATCAGAAGGGGGAAGGAGGGAGAACGTCCCCTCTCCTCCCCCTTCAGTCGTCGACCCATGGCGAGGGAGAGGGGGAGGATCGCACCCCACTCCGCTGTCATGCCGCCGTGACGTTTTAGCTGATCTTGTCAGGCTCGGCTTGTCGGACTCGGGCTGTGAGGCTCGGCCTGTGGGGCTCTCCCTCATATAAGCTCGCTCACGCCGGGGGGTGTTTCCTTGCTCCTCGACGTCGAGCTCTCAGCTTGTCCTTGCCACCGGCGGCGTTTGGCCTCTTGCAATCTCCGTCGATCGGGCGGCGTTTGGACGAACGGTCAAAACATGTTTTTGTTTTACTGTAAACTGCGTCGACGGCTAACAGTGTCCGTAAATGTCCATATCCGACGTCCAAGTGATTTTGACGGTCACACTTTTTTTCCTTGCGGAAGCTCTGGCTCCGATGCCTATGTAACTGTACTGGCCGTTTTGCGACTAACTTCCGAACCCCAAAACGTAGGCCCTTAGAAAGTGTAGTCCAATGAGAGTGGGTGAATGGTCGCCTCAGCCATTTTGGCTGAGACAAATTGTGCCCTAAGCAGACGTAGTGGTCATAGGGCATTTCTGCCAACATGCATCCTACAACCCTATCGTTCCACGTGGCACTGCCACATGGAAACAGGACCCTAGCAGCCAACTAGAAGGGAGGAGGAGTGACGCGATGAATTTTCCATTGCGGCACTCCTTTCACCTAGGATCCGGCCATGGATGCTTTCTAGGCTAGAGTCAAACCAGACTAGCCTATTATATTGTTCTAGGCTTTGGCTCCTTGAAACGTGAGGCTCGAGCACCCGAAGTATCTGACAAGTATTTGAAGACCATTTTTAACTATAAAAATGGTCCGTACGCTACATAGATATAGATATAGATATAGATATAGATATAGATATAGATATAGATATAGATATAGATATAGAAATAGATATAGATATAGATATAGATATAGATATAGATATAGATATATATATAGATATTGATTTAGATATAGATATAGATATAGATATAGATATAGATATAGATATAGTTTTAGATATAGATATAGATATAGATATAGATATAAATATAGATATAGATTTAGATATAGATATAGATATAGATATAGATATAGATATAGATATAGATATAGATATAGATAGAAATATAGATATAGATATAGATATAGATATAGATATAGATATAGATATAGATATAGATATAAATATAGATATAGATATAGATATAGATATAGATAGAGATAGAGATATAGATATAGATATAGATATAGATATAGATAGAGATAGAGATATAGATATAGATATAGATATAGATATAGATAGAGATAGAGATATAGATATAGATATAGATATAGATATAGATAGAGATAGAGATATAGATATAGATATAGATATAGATATAGATAGAGATAGAGATATAGATATAGATATAGATATAGATATAGATATAGATATAGATATAGATATAGATATAGATATAGATATAGATATGGATATAGATATAGATATAGATATATATATAGATATAGATATAGATAAATACATAGATATATATATAGATATAGATATAGATATAGATATAGATATAGATATAGATATAGATATAGATATAGATATAGATATAGATATAGATATAGATAGAGATATAGATATAGATAAATACATAGATATATATATAGATATAGATATAGATATAGATATAGATATAGATATAGATATAGATATAGATATAGATATAGATATAGATATAGATATAGATAGAGATATAGATATATATAGGTATAGATATATATATGTATAATAATATAGATATAGATAAATATATAGATATGGATGTGAGTATAGGTATAGATACAGATACAAATAATGTATTTACACCAAAGTATGCTTTCATTTGGTATTTTACTATGTTTTTTGTGAAATCGTCTTTTTGTGATCAGAATGGACATCAAGGGGGTATTGAAATATTATTGATATAGTCACAAAATATTGATTTGAATATTGTAATCAATGTATTTACGACGTCACATTCTCTAAAGAGGGTAATGAGAAGGATTGTGCAATTTTCGTTGCTTTTTAGCATTTTCTTGCATGTTATTTCTTTTTTGTGGGACAGCGATCAACTCCAAGCCGGACTCGATCGACTCCAGAATACATCGAGTGCCACGCTTCTCTCACCCGCGCTTCTCCAAAATGGATCACGTGGCGGATCGCTTGCGTAATTGAGAGAAGCGCGGCAGATAGGAACTTTGCCATTTCTGGTGCGCAACACCAAAATCTTGACATCGTTGGTGACCGATCTCTACGCATCGCTCCTGTTCGTCCTTGCGAACGCGCATCGTTCTTGGCCGCAGGCGGGAATTGGTGAGTATGAGTGAATACGGGTGAAACCGTTTCGCTCACGTACGTCCGCGACGATCCACCCTGGCCTTGTCCTGCGTCGTCGGACAGAGGACACAGTGTGTCCAAGAGTTAAGTGGGTTGATGAGGTGGGTGGAATGTCACTCACCCATTCCCACCTGCGGCCCTTGTTTTCACTAAAATCCTTCCTTTCCGTGCCCTTTCTCGTTCACCACGGGCACGTCTGAAAAAATCCCACTAGTGCAACTGAATAAAGCGAAAATAAAATATTCGGACAGCTTGCGAATGTGGACTGCCTACTTGGACACGACAGTGCATGCCCTTCGGTCAAGATCTATTCATCCGGACTGTCGCACCTATGGACAAGGTCATTTATCCGGTCTTTGCCGCACGGTCGTCCTTGCTGAAGACGACAGAGGACCAGAATAAAGGAAATTTCGAACTCAATTTCATCCACCAACCGGATAGCGCAAAGGTCGAGATTTCATAGAGGACAACCTGCTCCCCTTACTCGAGGCACACGTCCGACGGTGCATCCTGGCCGTTGTCTTATCCAGTATGGTCGTCAAGCAGTCCTCGAAAGTCTACGTTTCCGTTCCCGTTTCGGTTCTAGCTACATGGGCCGTGGATCCCACCTCTCAATTCGGTTTTCGAACAGGCTGTCCGTTCGATCGCAGCATCGGCTGTCCGAAACATGTTTTGTTCTGGCTATTCAGTTGCACTAGTGGGATGTTTCCAGACGTGGCCCACTTCCCAGCATTGGCCACGATTTCCGATAGTTGAGGTAAATCTACAGTGTAACACGTCAAGCTGTTGAGCACAGCAATAGTCAAAGACGACAGATTGCACCTATTCCTAGTCGGCACCTGATTCTCCCGGCATTGAGCTGTCGAACGAGGGGACCAATCGAAACCAGGAAACCTGCAGCTTGTACCTATTCATTTGATGTGGAGGCCACATCGCGCAGTCCTGCCGGGTTGAACGAGTGTGCGGATGTTTGAGGGACTACTCAGAGTATATGGATGCAAAGTATCGGACAGAGCAAGTGCATGAAGAAAAATGAAATGTTCGGACATCACATCTCGCTCAACAGATATGGACAAAGCATTCGGCAAAAACAGTGGATGCATACTCTTTTTGGCTCTTCACGTCGGACTGCTACCCAGATGAAGAAGTTGAATCGACGACTTTCGTTTCACATGACAAGTCGGCGACAGGAAAATGCCTCGTCTCGATTGAATAAGAAAACAACATGGATTTCACCTCTGACTACATCAAGACAATGGCAAGCAACGCTGGATCTGAATCGGTCTTCTTTGGTGAGGGTACCTATCACCTTCTCTGCTAACCGTGGTTCAAGTAGTGGATGAATATCATCCGTTGGGCAAGCGTACTTCCCGCGCCAAAGTTTGAAGAAGGGTTAACGAGAAAAAATCCGGATACCAGGGTTCGGAAACCGAACTCGTCAAGCCCCCAGTTGTTGGACATTTCAATCCAGGTCGCCCCGCTTTTCATTTTATGATCAAAAGAAGCCTCGTCTTGACTTTTAAGTCACAAGAAACCCCAAAATTGCCCGTGGGTTAGGTTATGTTGTTTTAACATACCCAGACGTGTCGAGTACATTTTAACGTCACAACATACCCCGTCTGAGATATCATGAAATTGTTGGGTTTGTACATGTTTCATTTAGTATTCTTTCTATTTCTCGGAACATGTACTACATAACAGGTGGAAGATCCTCCAATCGTCAGTTGTCGATTTTTATTGCTCGCTCGTGTATTCTTGAAAACGTCTCCCTCCACATATAACATTGTAAAATGTAACATCGTTTGTCGCTATCGCAAACATTGGTCCTCCCCAAGACGACAACCAAGGCTAGTCCAATATTCCCCCCACCCCCCCCCCCTTTCACCCCTCCCCACCTTATAGGAAGCCTCGTTTACTTCATTGACATTTTATAACACCAATGTTTCTAAATTGAGAGATGCCACTGAAGTACAATGGAAACTTCTTAACAATGACCATGTTCCCAACGAGGTGCCTCGTGACAGACACTCCAGCTAAAGGGCGTCCTGGTATCAAGTTTTTTTAGTTACGGCTTCTTAAGTTAAAAAAGTGAAACGTGGGGTGAATGGACATAGAAATCCTTAGCACGTGGTGGAATTCTCTTTCCAACATCCGGGACATAGTATCTCGTAACTTTCACAAGGGGTAGATTATGATGAAACAGAGAACCTATATGATTCCTCAAAATGAGATCTGCCTTCACCTGGTATGCTATTTGATGGGGAGCTCGACGTTAGCGTCCAGTCTCCCACTCAACCGTCAAAATTCTGGAAAACGTTTGACCTTGGACATCTAGGGCCTGTCTGTGCTTCCCACAAAAACATTATTGAATACGAAAAGGAAGAAAACTACTAGGCTCTAAACAGTTATTTCTCGTCGGCAAATCTTCAACAAATGGGCAAGATCAAGAATGCATAAAATTTTATTCCACTAACACAGTCCTAGAATGATATTTTTGGATTTATTCATATTCTTTCATTTTGAGATAGAATAAGGACATGGCTTAGATTGATCCCTACATGGAAGTCTACAATAGGGAATGTAAACTTCCGACGTTAGATCCATATTGTTGACTGATTCCATCGCTATTGAAATCCAGGAAGAAAAACATGTGAGACAAACTTAACGCTCAATCTATGTCGTTATCTGATCCACACATACCAAATAGTGATGATTAAAGTGGTAGGCCATCATGCATGAAAACTTCATTCGTCCGGCCAATTGAGGTCGAAAAGAGGGTGGCCAGCAGACTACTAGTCCGCACAAAAAGAATGTCCAAAGAATGCTTGGCCTCATTCTTTCTCCATGTATGGGCATTCCCCGATACACCCCTATCAAGATGTAAAAGATGTCGCAGAACCACTCGCCTTCAGAAGATGGATCTGAAGCCCATCACAAGCTCCATTTGGCATATTGTCGACTGAATCGTTCCTCACTAAGTGTCAACTTAGAGTTAGATATATATCCTCCTTAATGCAGAAGCACACCTATTGTAAACGCTGTAATGTGGAACGAATCTGAGCAGATCACACCCCCTCTAAAGTATGCCTTCTCACAAATATATACCAAGTGCTCCCACCAAGCTCGGGACAAGTTCTTACGTCAACTTCAACGGACGACATGCTTTCATCCCTCTCCACATATTTCATCATGTGTAGCCCCCACGTCACTCATCCAACCAAGATCTACTCCCATGTTGAAATCCACGCAACTGCCGTCAAAATGTGACCTTGACAACACAGTCAGAACGCCCTTTCCACGCCTCCTGTGTGCCCACCTCCCAATATCAGCAGCGGTTTCGACCATGCTCCACTTGAACAACTATGTCACACATGCAGGGTCCATTATCTTTCCAGCCCACCACTTCAACGAAATGCATCAACCCGTACCCTCTACTTAAACCCTCCGTAAAATCCTACATGCTCCAAATATTTCCCCTTCACCGATCCTCAACTGGTCACAACACATCTCTCACCCTCCAGACTAGAAAAAGGTTACCTTGTGTTTCAACCGCTACATACTACCCCCTAAAACCTAAAGGTTTTCCCTTCACCAAGTTCTACCCTCCATCCAAGAAAGAAAAAGATATCAGTTCCTTCCCAGCTCAAGGACCTACCCTCACTGCGATGAAGAGGAAACCATTCTTCATTGCTTCCTTATACTCCCGCACATTCAAACTAGGGTAAAAAGCTTAAGCAAGGTCACTCATAGATACGTTTTCTAAAAGGATCTAACAGGCTTAGACCTCCTATTGTACACCCCATGAGATAAAAATAATTGTTCCTTATGGACGTTAGCTCTCACTTCTTTTCTACAAAAAATTGTGGCTTCATCGTTGTAGAGCCATATCCCACCCCAATGTCCTGTATCAAACCATACATACAAGACTTTGTTGAAATAATCCCTTCGCAATCCATACTATAACTTGGCTCTCAATCTCCACATAAAGCACCAAAAATCATCATGAACCTCACTTTGGCAAGCTTAATCACATGGGATTGTAGCACACAACCCTTTACCCTTTGCGAGTGGACAGAGAGCAGGAGATTAATGCCATCAAAATCCAACATTCAGAAATGAGAGTTTTTCAACGCCATTTAAATTGTTTCAAATAACAACTATCGTGACATTGAGGTCACAATTATGCCAAACGTATTCCTTATCCAGATAACCTACGTAACATGTTCAATAATCACTTCGCATATTTAATATTCCAGAATGCCCTCCTCTTTGTCCAAAAACTCTTTGCCTTATAATGAGTGACTCCCATCGGTTAAATTCAACAAAACCTGTAAGAAAAACCTACTAAGGCAATGGTCATTGAGAACGATTGTTTGCAGAAAAAGAAACCAAGTAAGATACCTTTATAATGATGAAGTGAACGTCCTAAAATGGTGTTTTCAACAATCTTAACGTCATCTTCATACATGTATCGCGTTTAGAGCATATTGTAGGTTTTTTTCACAAATTCAAACCAATGATTTACCAACTACTGCATTATGAAAAAAAATCCCCCCCCCTCAAACTATCCAAACTGCTTCACCATCAATGAGTCATATTTGTTCAATTTCCATCAACCCGTTTGATGAGAAAAGATTCTCCACGAACACAAGATGTTGCTCTAAACCATCACGTACACTTCCACTTTTATGTAACATCCGATTAGTGTGGGTTTTTATAATTTTTAGCTCCTCTAAGGCTCGACGATACCATGGCATTTGAGGTTCCCTTCAATTAAAAGCACACATCTAAAAAAATTGCATGTGAAAACAAATGATCAATTCAAAGGTGAAAAGATGTTGTGTAAACAATGACAAGAAACACGTGAACAAGTTAATGGTTGATGGGCGTTGTACAAAAACGCCCAAGATTAGCCTATCTTTGTGGGAAAAGGTATTTATCTTTTCTACAACTCAAAAAATGAATGTCCAGAGACGAATTGTACACATGCCGTAGGTGGCTCTCCATTAGGAACTAAACCCTATCGTGAATTGAAGTTGAAACAAACGTTGCCATGTTCATTGAATGTCTCAAAATAACATTTTTGTGTGAGAAGATCAAGAATCAATGTGATGGATACGTTGAAAACATTGAGAATAAGAGATTTGAAGGAGTTGAAGCACTAGTATTTTTTAATATAGTTATGAATGACGCATCATTTCAATCTCAAGAGCTCAAGTCATGCCACACCACAGCTCAAGTGGCTATTTGTTCTTCATTAGACTCTAAAGTCATTGACAAGTAAACTGCATAATATAGAATGATCAGTAGACCTGGAAAGAAACGAAATTGTAGAATAAACCCAGAATTGCAAATAACCATACTATATTTTGCCAAACGAGCCAAATTTCAACTTTCCTTTTAACTATGTGTGCATTGGTTCGTAGAAACATTGTCATGAAAACAAGCAAGCAAATCTTGAGTTTTTCACACAGAAAACCATGGACAATACCATAACTTCCCACAGCTTTACATGAGGAACGTAACACATATGGTACTTAATGGCAAAACATCGTGAATAATAGAAAATGAGGCGGATCTTGAATACAATTTCAAACAATTCGGTGAAATTATCTAATATCAAAGGGTTTAATGCACTTGTCGAATGCAACAAAAGCCTGTGCCAACGATTCTCTCTATCAACTTTTGTTTTTGGGAAATAGTTCACCTTGCACTTTGGCCTTACTTACTTTGCGTGGTCATTATAGCTTTTCTTTACAAATGAAAACATTGTCTAGGCAGTGCCAGACGTTTTTTGGAAGAATTTGAAACAGAGCGTGGGTATAATTTTGGTAGATGGCTGTAACTAAAGGACAACAATAGTCTGAATTTCCTCAATGAAAAAGTGACCACCTAGATTTGAGAAAACCAGTTTCCAATTCAATGGGGTGATTATCAATACATAAAAAAATTTCGTGCAAAATTGATGCTTACATAGGGCTCACTTTACCACTGGGGATGTATTAATTGCAATCTCAACACATGCTAATGCCGTGGAAAGGTCGTTGAAATGACCTCCATTTTCTTTACCGATGGCTACACATGTAAAAAGTGTGCAATATTCGAGGATTGTTGCTTGACATCAACCCACTACCTTGTGGCCCACATGAGGTTCAGCACAAATGTTCTGAGTGTTTGAAAAGTTTACTTTGTGTACTAATTTGTGTAAGGTTGGACATTTGTCAAATTCTGTATCTGTTTATTATAGTTCGTTATCACCTCTTCCAAGAGAATGATGTGAACATCACATTCATCTTGTTTCTCATGGATAAGAGAACACTGTGGAGTCGTACAATTTGAATGAGGAACAACCACGTTGAATCCTATAGCAATGACCATTGTTCAGATTAACACCAAAGATGAAATGTATCAGAACCAACTAAACATCAGGAGGATGATTTCAAATCATTTTTGTATGATATGTTTACGTCACTTACTCAGTATATATGATTCACCATGGCCAGGTGAGCAATTATTGGGGTAAAGATACCTATTTGTATTTCAAATTGTCCAATGGTGTTGACATATGTCACACTTACTATGAGAGTTAGCAATTACCTTGAAAATCGTGTCTCACCAATAGTCCTTTTTTATTTTCTTATGCATCTCAAAATTGCTCGAGTGTCCATCTGGACCATTATCGTGACTCTTTTCTTGCAACACTTCATTATTATTCATTGGGTGGCAAAACAATCTTTGGAGAAAATCATTATTGTCAATATGGTTCATTAAGTTAAAAAATAGTCACTTCATATCGAGTACAAATCGTTTTTTTCACATCTGAACTAATAGACAGAAAATCACTTTAAACCATTAAATTTTGTAGTGGACTTAGAGAATTTGGTAGCTTGTTAGTCTCGGACCGCTATTGTTATTTTGATCAAAAAAAGAGTCAATGAACTCCAATCATCATGTTTTCCAATGTTCTACATTTTGCTGCTATTTGTGCTATGTGTTGAACGTGTGCTAGACTGAAAAACCTTAATTGCATGCATTGCATTGTTTAGGTAAGACCTGCATCGTGAAAGCCACACGTTGTTTTTCACCACTATTGTTTAGGAAAACAACGGCTTCCAATTCTCAATCTGATGCAATAGTTTCCATCATTGCACCCATCACTTGGTGTGTAAAGCGTACGTTGAATGTTTGGGTTTGAAAACTTCCCAAATAGAGAACCACTTATCATGTGTTTCCGTCCTTGATAGGTTTTTCAATACAGAAGGCATGATCTTTTCTAGCATGACACAAGATCCTTGCTACTCAGAAAGAAGACATGTACTTTCTTTTAGTTTGCGAATGTGAATAGAATAGGTCAAATCTTAATCTTTTCATTGATAGCACAAAGTGCAAGTCTCAGCCTAGACACAACAATAGACAAAAGAATGATCTGCCTTGCACCCCATAAAGAATTATATCTTGCAAGGTTCTCAAGGCTTTCTAAGGAAGGGTTATTGACAAATCCTAGCTTCTGAATTATTCTTGCCTTCAGGATTTGATTCCGTATCTACCTAGTCTAGCATACAGTTTTTATTCTTACATGGTTCTTCTCATTTGATTCTATTAGTTTCGACTTGTCAATATAGACGGAACTCCATTCCCGAAGAAACTCCAAATCAGTAGAAATATAAAAGTCCTAGGCTTTAAAAAACGTAGTGTTTCTATTTCCGAGAAATTTGTTGTAAAGTCCTCCTTAAAAACAATAAGGTAAGTACTTCTCTTGTAGAAATCTAGAAGTGATGTAAGACGACACCAATTCACATGTGGTCTATTACTAGGGAATGAAGCCTTGCATGGATGCTAGAAAATGGAGACATTTCAAATGAAATTCGTTTAATGAGAAAGTGCACAGAAAGAAAACTTTTTGGGAGATGATCTCCAAAGTAAGCTAGCGCTTGACAGAAGATTTAGAATCAAATAGTAAAATCCAAAACGATACAGTAAAAATGATTAGTAGAAGGATGACCACCCTTCATTCATAAAACCTTTGCAATTTTAGAATCTTTGAAAATGTTTTTATCTTCAATGGGTTTAATTATTACCTCTTCGCTTAACATGTAAGAATATTCCTGAGAAACGATGCTTTCTCCAAAGTTATTACTTTACTTCAAAACCAAATGCTTCTATAGGAAGTATTCTCTTACCTAAGCTTCTTCCACCCTTGTGGTGAAGATGCAACGTCAAGTAGCTTATTCCACCTTTGCTTTTTTATAGGGCTTGAGGAAAATAATAGATCAATGTTTGCCGCATAATTGCTCTTGATCTCTCCTCTATGTATGGCAATGTGGTAGCTTGGCAACTCTTGTAGAATGGAGGTGAAGCAGAGTCATCACAAAACAAAGCTTATATGTTCCCTTGAATAATAAAATGATGTCCACATGGAGAAAATGACTATGGATCACTACAGAGGTCAACTTGTCTTTCACCTAGAAGAACGCACAAGCATGCACAATGCTTCTTCAAATGTACTCAAAGCCCCACCCAACAACTCAAAAATAGTCAGCCAGTTTCGATAAGCCTGCCTTCAAAGAAGTTCCTCTTGATCCCATCAATTTACCCTTGTCAAAAGGGTAATGGTCCTTGTGCCACGCAAGGCATTGGTTTTTTATCTCCAAATGGTGTATCCCATAATTTGTCTCTACCTCGTTTGTAAAATTTGGAACATGTGGAATACCACAAGTGACACAACCTTGTATATCAAGTATTATTTAAAGTCTTCAATGGTGCGTTCATTGTTTATGCATGGTGATGGCACTTGCTATGTAAGCAAGATGAGGGATTTCTGTTGAATGTGTTATATCATGTTGAAGTGTGTGTAGCGCTTCTTTAGCAAGTTACCTCGGGTCTTCCTTTCCTTGTGCCAGCCCTATTACATGAATTTTATGTTTTAAGCTTATGTGGAAGGAATGATGCAATAATGAATGATGCAATTGTGCAACGTGAGCACTCGAGCTCTTATACTCCATTTTAAGCTCCTTGCCCTTGAGACATCCAATTTAGATGGCGTGATGAATTTGTAATGTCAATTAATGATGAAGAACAATATCCTCTACATAAATGGCAGAGGATAACTCCACCAATCAACTAGGCTAAACTCACATCCAATCTTCTTGTAAGCACCACACATGCTCTTGTACCAAGTCAGATTCCATACAACAATAGGTGAGGTTTATGGCAGCAAGATCCATGTTCCTTGCTAATGGTATGGTGATTTTTTGTGCCAGGAAGAAGTCATTTACTATCTTTTAGCTCTTTATTTTTGAATGACAGCACAGAAATGAATTTTTTGATAACGTTTTCGCACAAAAAAACATGTACGTGTTGTCCTAAACAAAAATATGTACATAGTAATGTATCTACATGACATCCCAAAGTGGGTAACCTCTTGCTAGGCATGCATTCGTATCCAAGAAGGAGTCCTTTCACACCCACTAATGTTGAGGGATGTCTTGTCTCCAGGTAGGCAGGTACTCCTTGACCTGAGTTGGCATGAACATTCCCGTTTGAAAGCGATCTTATGAAAAAAAATTCAATAGAGTCCTCATACGGGCACTCATGATGGAACTCCAAAAAGCCAAAACATTTTATGCTTACAAATCCAAAGTATCAAGCTAAAAATGACTAAAGTTTTTTCTTGACGGAGTTTAAAGAGAAGTGGAAAGCTTATAAGGATGTTGGGGAGATGTCCAAAATTGTTGAATTCAGAGTTTTTTCCAATTCTAAGGAATTGATTCTTTCAAAGTAAAAAAGGCCAGGGAGGCTTTATCAATCCTGCAACCTATATACAATGGCCTGACAAAGAAACTTTAGAATATAATGTAAACATTGTGCTAAGACCTGATTCAATACCTTCAACTGAAGAGAATAATCTATGATAGTAAAGAGAATCAAATACAAAGCAAGAATATCAACCATGATACATGAAAAAATTCACAAATACCAACTTTGAAGAGTACACTCCACATATCTCTTGGTAAAATCAGCTCTTGGCCTAGAAAAAAGGAATCTTCCATGCAAAGGAAGCTTTTGTATTCCTTTGTTCTCATATTGAAAATACATTTGACTCTAAGGGAAGTTTTCTACGTGATGAAGCTTCATTTAGACTTGTCACAAAACAAAATCTTGTAATGGATTCAGCTTAAAGATTTGCATCACCACCTTTAATTGTTCCACATGGTTTGAGTTGAATGGTGCATCACTATCAACCTAAACCTGGATTCTTAGCTCTATAACACGGATGTAATGTGGAAGCTTGGCACTGAATACATGGCGATCATATGAAGGGTTGTTTCTTAAACAAGTGTCATCAGATGTAAACCATGATGGGATGTTTCATCTTACCTTTCAACTTACCATAAGAGGGAAGGTTATAAGTCTCAAGTTCGTAAAGAGATTTTTACAACATGAATGCATAGTATTCTTATAAAACTTAGATTTGTACTCCAAGATGTTGTACAAGATGTTTTTAAGGTTGTTTTTATAGAACAATTAAAAACATCATTGACTATGTTTCGTTTTTATACATCTACCATCATGAAGGCTCATTTTCTCTATAAATCACACATTCAAAACTATTCACATTGTGACCCCTTTGTTATTTATGTATCATTTTTGCAGTAGATATGTTCTTCAAATATCTGACTGCATTTTGAGAGCTTGAAGCTCATGTTTTTGGGAATTCCACTAGAACATTACATATGTGCTAAAGACTAGTTTGACTCTAACCTTGAAAACGTCCCATTGGCCAGATTTGAGGCAAGCGGATTGTCATGATGAAAAATGACAGCTTGAGACTCATGTTTCGTTGATGCATGATGACGTTTCATGCCCTATGAGAACTTAATTTGTTTGTGGTGCAATTTTCTTCAATGAAAATGACCAAATTAGACCTTCATGCTCCTCCTTGGATGACTATTATGAGGGCCTACCTTTGGTTCCAAAGTAAAAAACGTATGCATGACACTTATGCTGAAGTAGAAGTAGCCCTTTCGTGAAAAAAAACACGGATACATTTTGACTTCATGCGTTTCATGGATCCTCCTCTTTACACAAAGACCTTGCAGTCAACGCAATGTACGACAAGAAAAACAATGTTTGGAGATTTACTGAAAATGCCACCTAAGTGGAAGAGGAGCCATGGTGGAGCATGGTACGCTGAGAGTTTAATTCAACTTAATCAATGCGGACTTTGATGAGTCCATGGGACTGGAAAGAAATTCCTCCTAACGGTTGATGAAGTAGACACCAAATGGCATCCAACTTAGAAGCAGACTCATTGCATGTCATAGCTTGTACAGGTATGAGAGTTATTGATCCGATAGCTGACAAGGGGAGGCAAGGAAAAACTCCTATCACTTCTTCATGGCAGGAAAATCGCCAATATGGAGAACAGAATTATGCCTCCCTCCCCCACTTATCCATGCTATCAACACCATAAAGGGGGAATATAGGGGTAAGTTCCCCCATTTCCCCTTGTCCACAATGCCAAAGGCACTGAATCGGAGTAGAGGAACTAAACCTCCTTTTCGCCTCGTCCATTGTACAAACGGTACTGAGGAAGCGTAGAAGTACATTGCCCCTCACTTTCTCTGGCCCATGGCATTGAAAATGCCAAAGGGAGGAAGACGAGAATTATGCCTGATCTCCTCCCCTTTCATGTGGTCTGAAAAATTCAAGGGGTAGGAAATCAGGCGTCTCACCCTCCCCAATCATTGTGTGGGCCACATCGTTGTGCCGGAAGAGACAGAGCTTGTGCCGCTTCTTCTTGCTCACATACGAGCCAACAACCCATGGGGGATGGACAAAGGGTGTAAACCCCTTCACCCCTTCCTGACGTGGCCAAAAACCCATGGAAGGAATATGGGACTTCTCCCTCAACCCCACCATGGCGGATAGCTTTATGCAGAGGAGAGGCGATATCCCTCCCTTTTCCCCCTCTCACGAGTGCAAGCATGCAAGGGGTAAGTGAAGAGACGTTCATCCCATGACCTGCTGTCACAAGGGCCCACAAGCGGAAGAGGGAGGAGGAAAGGAAGCAATCTCCCATCTTCCATCTCAATTAAAGGACATGGCATAAAAATACGTAAAATATGTTGCATAATATTATCTTTCTCATTATAATGTGCAAGTAGCATAATGTTCAACAAAGGATTTGGAACCAGGTAAACCAAAGTCCAAATCCCAAACAATAAATTGAATGTATCCCACATGACCTCCAATTGAAATAAGGATTCCACATATATCAATGGACATTTCCTTTGGTTGACATTTGTTTAAGGTGCCAATAGAATAGGTTCAAGCTCAGATCAAGCTCCAAATGTTATTTTCATCTTAACATCATATAATAAATCTATCCTTGACACTTACACTATAAACCAAGACAGTTTCTCTACGATATCTCAGGTTTTGGCCTTATTTTTCATGGGTTCACTCAAAAAAATAGTGGTCTAAGTCTCTTTAGAAAAAAATAAAAATCCCAAATTCTAACTCACTATGAGAATAATTCAAATGAACTAAATGGGAAACCAACTATGTTGCACGTCATTGTTGGGATCTTCTAAAGAATAAGGGCAATTCAATAGTATTCTATGTCATGAACGACATTCATTTGCCAACACAATTCATTAAGGCAAGACGTTTAGCACCAAAAATGCTTAAACATCTCAAAGAACATCAAGGTTTCGTGTAACTTGTTAAAATACCTAGGGTGGCTTCAAAATATAATCTCCACTCCATTGGCAAATGGTGCTCACATCACAGTACAAAAGGAGCCATGTAATGGGTAGTTCAACCACACACGCGCTGGACCATTTGTTCAAGGGCAAGACATGGTTTTCATGAGTGAAAATGGTGTCAAAAGATAAAATTGTGTACGTGAAGATGAACTGTTGTTTATAACTGTGCATTAGGATGTACACGTGCCTTTTTCCTGTGGCCTAGCTATGTATATCCTTGATGCAAACAAGTTAGTTGCAACCTCAATGCAATCAATGTGTGAAAATGACGTAGGTGCCAGCCGAACCAGGTACACTAATAAATTTTGAGTCCATTGGTTAGGGGGAAATGTAAGTTCCACCTGACCTCTGCACATGGCTTGAATGGGTTTCTGGTTTGTGGATCGTCATAGTTTGGCTCCTTGGGCCACTCATATCATTTTAAGACAACAAGTGTTGGTACCAACTTTCAATCTAGGTGCCAATTTCACAACAAAAGTGATGTTTCCATATCATTGTAAGAATCAAAAAATTCATATCAATTGCTTCCACAACTGAATTCAAGTGTTAATTGCTAATTTACCAATATCATGGTTTTTAAGGAGATTGTTACACAAGATAAAAAAGCATTAACACCGCAAGAGCTTAATGCACCACTTGTGTTCAGCATCACAATGATTTCTGATACGAGACATTATTATACAAACCGCACAAGGTGATGGCTCTTGGACGTGCACATATTCTTTTAAGAGCTTACATTTCTCAAGTCTGCTGTAGGGCAAGTCATGATTTCTTACCATTCAATTCAAACATGGAGATTCATTTTCATACAGTGGTGGAATATCATAGAATGCCAAGAGCACATGGTTTCGTGCTTTCACAACATCTTGGTGAATTTTGAGACTTGTCAAGGGGTCAAATTCCTTGTGGTGGGCATTGCAATTCCCTTTGGAACACATCACACATGGGTATGATGAGTGAAAATCATAATCAAAGTAACTTCACGAATAGTGGATTTCACGTTAAGGCAGCAAGTTTCTCAAACATGTATTTCTTTTCTGAGTTAGTTCTTCACAACCTCACAAAGGTGTTTCCATGTGGTGAATGTTTTGATACAACAATTCCCCATGGATATAGATATGATGCAAAATGTAACATGTTTTCATGAGTGGGATTGAACTCTTTATACATTGTATTCCGTGAACTTGGACCACAACGGTTGAGAGCATCATTCTCATGATGCATATGTGCAAATATGCTAAGCTAGCTACACATTAGGTGATACTACATCCTCAAATTGCTTGATGAGTGAATGAACGCCCTCTTTTAAACATCCCATGGCATGAATACACACGTTGTCATTTAAGCATGACATGCATTACAAGAGATGACACTACGCTTTTTTACTATGCCATCAGTAGACTTCCTGACCAAAACAACATCATCCATCATTTGATTATGCTACGAACCATGGTTATAAACATGATTATTGATGCATTTTACCTTTGAAGGTATGACATCTATATCAATGTGGCTTGATTAGGTGTATGGGGAACTGAACCACCGACATTTCCCTTCTATTGGAGTAGAAAAGTGTCCAGAAGCTTGGAAGACCGGGATTCACACAAGTTTTGTGATATCAAGAAATGTAAAAACATCATTTGATTGTTAAAAACCAAATGGCAATATTTATAGATCATAAAAGTGTTTGGTGGATATGTGGATTCTGCTCAAAGTGAAGCACAACAATTTCCACGACTTGCTATACTCAAGAAAACATGGTCATATATAAGAATAAACAGATGGAAAAGGCATTTGACTTGCTATACCATGCAATATTGATAACGTACATGTTCCATTTAAGCGCTCTCATTTTTCATCCTAGAGAGAACAATTCATGAAATGTGTACATTGTATGTACTTGAAGGCTTAGCGCTTATCACTTGATGAGTGGTGCGCATAAATCATGGTGAATGATTAGTACCATCAATGGAAGAAAAATGATTTGTGTGAATGTTTTTGAAAAAGAGGAAATAAATAATATCTGGTTAAGGACAGTCTTCAAAAGAGGCCGTGAATTTCTCAATGTCAGCAAGTGCACATGACAATCTCCTCTATAACTTCAAACTCCATTGATTTGAGTTCTATGGGGACACATGACTCTCTTCATTCTACTAGTTGACCAACTAAGTCAAAAAAGGGAATCTGAAAGGTGACACCTTATGTCTTCAAATCACCAGACATAAAAACATACTGTGGGGAAAAAATACCGGCTTCAGCTGATGTCTGTGACATGACTTCATCCACTATTTTGTGAAAATGCAATTTCAAAAGGAAATGTTTGATAACTCTTTTCAGTGTTTGTTTCCTACGTATGATGTGGTTGGAAGGATGAAATTGATCGTTGCGTACAAAGATTATTGTTAGAGAAATATTATGTTGAATACGTTGGCATTAACTTATTGATAGCAGCCAAATATAAGTAGACCTCTTGACCATGAAAAGTTCAGATTAAACTCTATGAGAAATCAGAAATATTACTCTATCTTCCTCACGTGTTGATGTAATTATGTTCTTCATGTCCTCCAAGAATGGAATCCCTCACTTGAATATTCAGTCCCACGACTTGAGAAGTCAAATAAACAATCCACCCTTGACTTATGTAATGATTTCCTTACTCCATTGAGAAGATGGATTCTTATCATCCTGTCAAATGGCATGGAACTGGTCGTTCTACATTTCTCTATGAATATGGCAGACACCCAAAGAAAAATCCTCCAGGGTACCATACTTTGCCTCAACAAGGTAAGACAGTTCTTAATGTGTTGTTTACATAGATGGATAATTCATTTGAAAACCATGTTTTTCAATTAAACGTACGTTCAACCAGAAGCTCACCACAATGTATCTTACCTTCCTTCATGTAAGGGCTAGTTGAATTGATGTACATTTCCCAATACAATTATAACTATTCTTTTGGAAAATGTATTTGATGAGGGAATGGTACATGGGTTTGATGATTGTGCTAGTTTTGTGCTATGATGAGGCATAGTCAGATCTCACTCAAATTAAGATAAGTGGAATGAGAATTTTTTTGTGGATTCTAAAGTAAAATGTTGTGGAAAGTGTCATTTTACATGCCATTCCAAATCTTGCAGTCGGGCCTTAAGGGCTTGGATTGTAAAACAATGTGTGACATGTATAGGTTACAAAAAATGGTTCTAGTGTGGTACAACCACGAGCTACGCAATGCAACTTAGCACTACAGACAGGTAAGTGTAGGCCTGACAAGGATTCAAGCATGAGGCCTTATGTGAGCTCCTTGATGGGACCATCTATACAAGCACTCCACGGTGAGGAATCAGCATGCCTCTTTGATCGACCCCTGCACAAGCTTCGTGGCGGGTTTCGTTATGTATTATGACTGTAAAGATTTAAAACTCTCACTAATCTATGATGAGGCCTAGGATGGAAGCATTACAGCTATGGTGACACCTCTTCTAAACTAGTGAAAATCTCTAGGATTAAAAAACCATGGTTACAATGAAACTTGACCATTCACTTAAGGAAGTTGATACTAGAAAGAGGGGTTGTCAACATGCGAGGGTCACAACAAGAAACGGTTTTGGCCTTGGAATATCTAACACATTTAGCAAAAATTAACTTTTACGTGAAAAAAATGTAGCAATCAACATCTAGAAGTATATCAGTCCAAGGATCTCATGTATTTCAGCTTGGAGACACCTCTAAGCCTGTTTTCGTTTCGCTATCCTAGGATGAGAAGCCATGACTACCTGAATTCCATTAAACCTGAAGATGATGCTTAATCACGACCCTTGTTTTTACATCCTAGAAGGCCTAGAAAGTAGATGCCCCTTTGCGTGGGCCAAGAGCGATGGTGGAGTTGTTTGTGTAACCATTGTTAGGCATTGATTTTTCATGCACCATTCTTGTACTTCGGGAATGACACACAATTCTTCCACTATACGTTTCTTAGTCTGTAAAATCACACTTTTGACTTGTCTTCTAACTTTTTACATAGGAAACGATCCTGAACAAGCAAGGAACATAGTCTTTGATACACACTTCAAAACCTAACATGGTATGACAGCATTAGGATATGTATTCAGCTAGCATAGTTGTAGTAGCAGAAATGCATATTGGTTAGATCGTCCTTCACCGTCTGTGTACATGCTTGAGGAGGAGTTGACGTCTGACTTCTTGTAAGAAAGCAAGGTGATGAGCCTTCACAATGTTCTGTCTACACAAGTTAGGAGAATATAAAGAATCATCCACTACCTCCATGAGCAACATGGAGGTGGAGGATCAGAGGGTAGGTTTTCTCGCTCGATGTGAAGTCAGTTTTGCATGGTCAATGTATGGGTTAGGATCAAGGGCACCATTTTGTGAACCACACATAATGCCAGGCAGTAGAAGCGGAACAATCGGTAGAAAAAATGAAATGCATAGCACCTTAGGAGCCCGTATCTCATCAAGCTATGGAAAAAAGAGGAAAATTAATATTATAATTATTATTAAGAGCTCCTTTGTGAAGAAGAGTTGAAGATGCATGCTACTCAAACATCTCACAAACGATGAAAGAGTCACACGTGGCTCATGCTCCCATTATCTTACCCCTCCGTGTGATGTAGGATACTCCACCCGCCCTTCATTCAGTAGGGGCTTTGAAACCAATCTGAAGTTCCAGCCATTCCCATGTGGTTGTAGCTTGGTGAGCCTAGTTGTCAGTAGTCCGTGTCAGTACCAAGCCTTCTCACTTGTGGGCGGAGCGTTCCTTGTAAAGACAGGGAAGAAAACAACTGCTTGTACTGCCACTAATGGGATATCTAGCCTCGTCCATAAGTTTGTGCACATTCCCCTTGTCTTGCATTTGTGAAGATGGTGCTTTGCGTGGGACGGTGGTAAGTTACGGTTTCCGAGGAGGACCTTCTTTGCTTGGAGATGTCCTACAACATCAATAGCAATTGGCATGGTTTCAGTAATAACGACTGCTTTCAATAATTGCATCGAAAAAGTATACAATGGCAACACAGAACTCAAGAATTCTACATGCATCTCCCTCAATCTAGCCATCCTCAATTGTCCAACCAGCCATGCTTCCTCCATTGCAACCTATGTAACCTCTCTTAGGAGGCATGTCATAGAATTTGGAAATACAATAGCCTCAAACGGCTTTCGTGGTTTGAGTCATGGTATAGTTTCAAGAGACAGAATATGCAACTTTTCCAAAAGGAATTGAGGCAGAGCATACTATAGAACCAGTATCACCACTTGCACCAGCAACAGTGCCTTGTGTAAGACCGCAAGTGCCTTGAAAGGACTTGAGGGTACCATGCTTGCGAGAATTGTTGCCTTCTAGTGTTGAAGTAGTCAATGTTCCTTGTGGTGCTAGGAATTAGGGAACTAGGGCATTTAGTGTCCTTGCCCTAGTTAGGAGTTTTGCTCTAAACTAAGTGCCAGTAAGTCAACGGCTACGAGCCGTTGCGATGACCGTTCGTGAGCATCAAGCCAAGTGCGATGGCGCTTGGGTAGAAACTACATGTACATGTACTCCAACGCTTGTATCTTATTACTTCTTCTTGATCTTTAACCATTCTACATTCATCGTTCTCAGCATGGAATCAGAGCTAGGCTAGTCGGCTGTGGGTGCCTCATTTTTGTTTCCCACTTCCACTCTTCTCGTTCCTCCTCTCGCTTCGCTCCTCGTCGTCGGTGCCTTTGCCAATTCGCCCTCCTCCCCTGGTCGACACAGCTCCCGTCTGCCTTGTCGGCGCACGTGGCGCCCTCCCCCCCTCGTCGGCGCGTGGCGCCCTCCCCTCCTCGTTGGCACGCGTGGCGCCCTCCCCCCCTCGTTGGCGCATTGTGTCCTCCTCCCCTCATCGGCAGGTGGCGCCCTCCCCTCCTCGTCGGCACACGAGGCGCCCTCCCTCCCTCCTCGGCGCGTGGCGCCCTCCCCCCTTGTCAGCGCGTGGCGCCCTCCCTCACCTCGTCTGCGCGTGGTGCCCCCCCCCCCCCGTCGGCGTGTGGCACCCTCGCCCTCCCGTTCGTGCGTGTGGCGCGTCTAGTCCCCCCCCATCTAGCTACGTATGGTCAAGATTGACCAGTTTGATAGAAAGAAGGTCCCTCACTTGGCACATTATTTTAAGTGGGTGGCCAAGATTGAAAGCATCTGGAAGTTCTTCATTGGGTACTGTACGCCTTCGCCTTTAGGATGACCACAACAAGTAGTGTGAGAATACAAGTACTTTAACTCTGCTATATTTGTGATGTCAAAAATCCACTTGAGGAATCGCATCCAACACACAGTTTAGATGTATGAGGACATGGCAGATCATGCAAAGCAAACTCGGTCATACCTTTTCAGACCTACATGCCCAGCAAATCCACCTTCAAATCCCATCTTTTGACATAAATATCACACAGAAGTCTCTGGATATTTGACCAAATTGAAGTTTACATCAACAAAACCAAGCCAGTATGCAACCAACTCGAAGTGATACATGAACTATGAACTGAGCCAATCTTTGTAATGTTCCTTAGTAACAACTAGACAGAAGGACGTGTATAAGATGCTTTAGTTCACTCGTGAGAAAAATTGGCATACATATACAAGATGCTGCTTATTATGTAGCATGACTTCTACCAGGCAAAAGTTATGGAATGAATTCTCACCAACACAACATACCACGTTTTCAGCAATCTTAGTGAGCTCAATCCACCCATCACATAAGACTGAAACACTAATGAAGCCAGGATAAGACCAGTATCTTGCCGAATGCAAGCCAAACGCAAGTGGGCAAAGCTCGCAAGACTAATGGCCAAGATCATGCCTTGTGAGGGATCACCTTCAACGCACTTACGATAAAGCTCCCACCTAGTTCTTCAAGTGGCTGGCAATGGCGGAGATGCAAAGAATCTAAAGTTACAAGGATTACTCTTAAACATTACTAAAGAAAATAGAAGTGGGGTTTTTTTGTCCCCTTTGGAGGCCATCAAGATTACATATTAGTTCTTAACAGCCTACCTATCTTGCAAAATGGTGTGGCTAAAAAAGCCAATGGCACAATGCAAGAGACACTAATGGTTATGCTTCTTGGTGTTCATCTAGCAAGAAACAGTTAGCCATATGTGTAGATACAAGTTGTTTGGGCGTGTAACATACTGCACATGACACTCTCTCACATGACACCATGTAAGCCATGGCATGATGACGAGCCGGACATCACCATGCTAACAACCTATGGTTGCATGGCAGTTTTCCGTGTGCGAAAGGAGTTCCATTAGAAGGGGGCAGACCTATAAGGAAGAGCTTTGAGTTGTACAAATTGAACTTGCAATGGATTGTTTTCACTTCCTATACTACATTCTTTAAGAACCTGACGTGTGAAACATGAAAGCATCAGCAAAATAGTGCTCAAAATCTCCTTAAGACCTTATAAGACTCTTACAACAAGTCATTAAGGGAAGGCTGTTCAAATCCAGCCCTAATCAATGAAGCGCATTGAGGTGAGGCACATAAGGAGGTGGTGGTCACATGTATGCCCCTCAATGGAGACCATTTTATGGGTGTCCCTCGAGACCACAAGCCAGTGTTACTACGAGACAGCCAATAGAAAGTGATGCCTACAAAGGATGTTTTGCAGGTGACATGATAGCACCATCCTGTAGTATGAATTTAACACCCCTCGTAAAGCACCATTTTTCAACAACATTGAGCATAAAATGAGGAGGTAGAGCATAACTTGGCAATCACAACATCGTTAGTGTAGAAATAGGAATTCAATGATATAGTTGACTTCACAATTACCGCATTCATTGCCCTCCTAATATCAAGCAAATAACTACCCTTAAAACAAGGGAATCTGAAGGAAGATCTTAGCGGAGACCATGTAGTTTTATGGAAATCTGCATTGCATACTCTTATGATTTAACCGGGTTTGGCTAAATGCATCTCGTGGTGCATTTTATCTACTTTAGAGGTCCAGAAAATTCACCTCCTTAAATGGAGGGAGGGGAGGTTCACATTTCTGCCTTTACAACATCTGAGGTGCACTTGGAGGCCCTTGGAGGCTATAACCCTTCAGGTTTCAGCTGAAGGGTAGTTGAAAAACTTTCTTCTACAACCTCCTACAACCTCTTGGTGACCCTTCAGTTACCAATGCATCTTCAACCTCCAGTGGCTCTTCAGCTTCTAGTGACCTTTCAACTGCCAGTGATCCTTCATCTTCCAGGTGACTCTTCAGTTGGCCTGGGTGGCTATGTAACCACCCAGGTGGTTATGCACCTACCTACAACCTCCAAGGCCAGAGCCTCAAAGGAGGCCCTTGTAGGACTACTTAAGGGGCTCAGTCTGTTCATTCCATTATGCTTTGAGAACGCCTTCAGTCATCATTAGACTCCTTCTCATGCCTCTAGAGTCTACCACTTCAATCCTCAGCCTCTGACACTACAAGCCAGTACCTTGGGACGCACCTCCTACAAAGGCATGTGCCTTGTTCAGTGCAAGCTAGTGGCTCTGCAAGCAGTCTGTTTCAGGTCTGGTTCATAGACTTAGTCTCCAGGCATCCAAGGCGGGCGTCCTATGGGTCCACAAGTTTGCACTTGTGGCTACATCCCTGCAGCTGGTTCAAAGAACTCTTCATGTACTTCTCCAAGTGATCTACAAATTCCTATAGATGTTTCACTTTCCTCTGTCCACGCCTTTCCCTTTCCCTTTCCCGTAAGAGTTTTTCTATAGATGCTCAAAATTACAAAAACTTATCAGAAGAATGTTTTTCACTACGCCCTGAACAATGAAAGAAAAACCCTTCATGTGGAATCCCAAGATTGGACGATGCTTCATGGGCACCTAGATCAGCATACTGACCAATACATTATGGTAGAAGAGGGTGATAAGTTCACAACTAGAGAAAAAAGGGGGAGTACTATAAAACTAGCGGATTCGAAGGATAAATCTGCACAAGAAACCAAAGAATATACTTTTTTTCTAGCACTGACAGACTAGAATAAGATTGGTAGGTACATGGAATTAAAAGAAATTTGTTTTCTAGAGAGAAAATAAGTGTGCTCCCAATCCTATAGAAATGGAATTACACAATGATGCAGTCGCTTGTCGCCTAGCTCACTTCTTGGCAAGGAAGTGACCACAGAGCTATGGCCCAAGAACATTATTATCGTTAAGAATGGTAATTCCAATCTATAGATACCATGGTAGAGCACGGTTTTTCCCTAGAAACTGACGGAGAAAGGTCTCTAGGAGCTAAGAAAATATGAATATAATGAGTGATGTCCACCAGCTTTGGTGAGGTCATGCTTGACCTCATACCGTTTTGCAACATGACCGGTTGACCTCCTTGAAAACATCAATCCTCACAAGAAAAAGGACAAAATGCAGCACAAAATGATGTGGAAGAAAAGACACGTACTGTGGAATTTCTTTTCAATAAGATCAACCTTCAAAAAGTGCCTTCTTCTATGCTCTATTGCAAATACTTCTTACACCGCGCCGTGCGTCAACCACACAAAACAAACTGTGGATGTGAGCTGACGTGTAAGGCCTTAGTAGGAAAACACAAATAAACTTGCTCAAAAGCAAATGCATCTCTTAACGATTTGAGGCAGACGCACGTCACTGGGACAAATTCTGAAGAACAGGGAAGACAAAGGCAGGTGAAGCAAGCGCCATCGAAAAAATCAATTGTTGTGATTACATCAAATGAACTGAGAAAAAAATTAAAACAACAAATTGCACCTCCAAATCCCCCAATTCATCGTTTATATTGCTTGAGCGGCCAAAGATCCATTAATAGGGACGAAATAAATTTCCAAGATTCCAAGGAGGTATCCATAGGTGCCTTACTGTGGAGGTTGGAGAGGAGAGACCTAGAAGGGATTGTTGACATGCAAGTATTTAGCCAAAACAAGCCAACAAAGAGCTTGCCTAAAGAGGAAGCAACGTCATATTTTCTGGTGTGGCCTGATGTTGAACCAAATATCTTTAGTGTCCTTTGTTTTCTTAAGTCACATTGGACAAAACCAGGAATAGGCCCTCCTTAGTAGTAAAAACTCATATAACCCTACATGAAGGAAAAAACCATTATTCAACAAACCCATCACCAAATAAAGTCACATTTCAATTTGCTCGACATGAATTTGTTGGAGGCTCTTGAGGAGTTTCACAAAAAGACCCAAGCTTGATATCAGCTCTTTGCTAGGGCACTTGTCAAGGGTGAGTGCTTGTGTCGTGATGACTTTTGTCTTTTTTTCTTTGATATGATATTGTCACATCCACACTTGGAAACAAAATTCAAAGGAAGAACTTTTTTGGTGGATTTCTTCGTAAATGGAGTTGGGTAGTTTGAATAAGGGACACTTCAATCATGGAAGTCAAACCTCAAGGGCCAAAATTGTAACATAGCGTGTGTCGCATGTGTAGAATACTGTGCATAACTTTAGTGTGGCATGACCACCTACTCTCTAAAGCAACTCAGTGATGGCATCAGGTAGGCCGAGGCCGGATTGGGCTTGTAGCATGAGGCAATGTGTGAGCTACAAGTGGGACCATCTACACGATCAATCCATTGCTAAGACTAAGCATGGTTCCATGATCCACACACGGATAGGCTTCATGTTCAGCAAGAAAGCAAGGGTTAAAACTGCGGAGATATACGTCGCTAACTTATTAATGAGGAGAGCTAGGATGCAAGCACTATGGCTACGGTGATTTATGACTCTAACAAGAGCATGAAAACGTCCAAGATTGAAGACCCACGGTTATAATGAAACATCACTTAACACTTGAGGAAGCTTCTACAAGCAAACAAGGTAGTCAAATTGCCATGACTGCAACCGAAGAGGCGACATCCGTGGCATATCTTAATAACTTGGTAGGACTGAACTTTCATGTCACAAACTTGTAGCACTTGGCATGTGGAAGCGCCTTGGACCAAGGATCTACTAACGTTTTCCATAAAGACCCCTTGGATGTGGACTTTACTCTGCCTATTGTAAAGCACATAAAAATTATCAATTTAGTGGTAAAAAATAAGGTACATGATACAAAAATAAACATGGAAGTAACACTCCTTGTGATTTAGCACACACCCGATCTCACATATGTTTTTGGTGTCTTTTTTTGTACCTCACGTTTATGTAAAAAATGATTTCCTTACAAATGAATTGATTGAAATAAAAATTCTAAACAAGGATTTCGTTGTCAAAGAATTTGTCATGAATTTCCCGAATAAAATGAAAAAATTGAATAGCAAAACATGGATGTAATTTGCAAGTGTTTGATTTCACAAGCATGGGATGGTTACCTAAAAGGTGTCCTTGTAGCTTGTAACCTATGAATTGTGATTTTCTTTAGGAGGTACTTTCACCTGGGACCATGTATTAAACCAAAACTAATATCAACTTGGTACACTCATGAAGTGAATATACTTTTATACATACACCTCTGGGAGATGAGATCCGTAGATCTTGATACCACTTAAATAAGTTGACATTGTTATATGCCCTGTTCTTTTAAGAACGACAGGAGAGGTAGCCTATGGTACCCCTTTGAGTCAGACACAAGAGGATGGTGGTTAAGAACCACATTATCTAGGTATAATCACTCTTGCGTCACATGAAAGGCTTTGATGGTTGTAACACAATGTGGATTACCTATGTGGCCTCCTTAAACGATGAGGTTAACCTTTTTTCAGGTTAACAAGTACGTTAGACAACCATTTCATAGGGGCCTTGGTGCTCGTTAACATTAAGATAAAGCTAACATAAACATTTGATGGGCTTGTCGAGGTTGATTGATTTCAGTCAACCAATCCACGAGTGATAAAAGAATTTTGTTTGATGTATGAATGGTTATGAAATATTCTCGTCAACAAGTACGACTAGAGTCAAAATCATGGATTGCAATTACTTACTATGTTGCATGAAGATACCACCTCGGTAGCACCCCTTGCAAAGAGAAAGTTTCCAAATGACTTGTGAATGTGTTGTGTGAAAGTGCATGGTTTTTGCACAAACACTTGGTTCAATGGGGAAGAGATGATTATTACAAAAAGGGGGGAAGCGTAACAGAATCATATTGTTGAACGCGTACCAACGCATGATGGGGGAGATTCACATTTGGTTCTTACTCCAATTAAGAAGAAAGTATCACTAAATATGTTTGATTTGTTTTTAATGAAGACATATCAACAATTATTCAGAATGTATATGGGTTGTATGCAATATGAACTGAATGTTGTACACAAATAACCTCAATAATAGAATCATGCACGTGTGTGGCTTGATTATGCAAGAACATGACACAACAATGTTTTTCATGAAGATTATTCTCTCTTTCTCTCCTTTTTTGTTGCAAATTTTGCATCATGAAGTGTGTAATGATGAAGCCTCCGAGAGGAAAGAACAAGTGGAATGATTTAGAGTAAAAAAGTAAGAACGTAGGGTACAAAGTTTTTGTACAATGAAAGACGATTATTAGATATGTAAAATGCACTATTTGGAATCAGTTCTCATGTTTTCACAAGATAATGTATGGAATGATACATGCAAGGTAGAATCCTAGTTTGACTTTGGTGAGGAAGTTATACCTTGGCCAGGTTTGAGATAGGGAGATAATCACCATGGAGAATCTCTTGGGTCAGTTTTCTTCCACTTCTACATTGGCACTAGGGTACTCTTTCCATGTGGCCATGCCATGTACAATGACAGGTACATATTCTTGTTTTAAAAGATGCCATTTGATGATTGATCTCCTTTTCATAGATTTTTTCCTTGCTTCTATAACTGAAGGGACCATTTTGCCTCCTCCTTTGACAACTCTCCGAGGGCCTATGCTTTGTGTGTTTGAACTGTTTTGCTGGCTTAAATGCTTGCAAAGTAGTTTGTACACTAATTTTATTGTTTTCAGACAGTCATAAACATATCTTGAATACATCATTCAACCTAAGTAGTGCTCAATTTCTCTTCTTAAAATGGTTCTATTAGGTGCTTTGCTCGAATATTCTCTCTTAGTAATGTATTGGATGAATACCAGTGTAAAAATTGGCTTGGAATAGTTTGATCATGAAACGTGAAAAACTGTTAGGATGGCCTTTAGGTGAGACGTTCACATGATGTGATATTGTGTTGTTTTTAAGGTGTATCATTGGATTAATTCATGTTTTCCATTTATGATCATATAATTAAGAGGTTATTCATTTTAATAATTTTTCACGATGCATTTGTTCCGAGATCATCATATCATGTGATGGAGATTAGTCCTGTAATTTCCTCGGAAAAGGGTTTTCTAGTAGAAATCTCAATGATTAACAACTGATGTTCGTTTTTTATCAGATTGAAGAAGGTACAATTTATGTAGCAAAAAATGAAATTTTTGTATGGTACATAATGGTTAAATTAAATATGCCAGAGTTAATGGATTTGTGATAATATGAATAGGTGTCGATGAATAAAATGTTATTCCTTCCCCGTGTTTTGAGCACTATATTTTTTTTACCTTTACGTTTCTATATTCATTGTGATGATGGACTCAACATGTGATTCAATGTAACCTTAAGGTCTTCAGATTGTTGGAAGTGAATAATTTTTTTTGTCTTCAGATTCACAGTTAATGTTTTCGATCCTTTTGATGTGTTACATATTGGTTTCACATTTGTAATACCTCTCTCATGTACATTCCACTCATTGTAACTATCTGTTAACTCCAAAAGACCCTTTGGGAAATATTTGTTTTTTGTCAGTATTGCGTGTGAGGATAGTATTTGTGGCGTTGTTTGTAGTTGTGGCCATGTTGGAGAGGGGATTGCCTAATTATATTGTTTACGTCTACTCCAGCAACAAACTGTCCGTAAGGGCGAAATGTGAAGGAGGGGATAGTTAAATGCCAGATTCATGTTCTGCAAATAACTGTCGACATTTCATGCAAGATTCTGAAAGACAGACTCGAGGACAAACTGACCATGCATGAACCCGGCCGACCGAGGTGGTTTGTTCCAACGCCTGCGTTGCGGAAAACGAAGACCGAATATTGGGATATTTTGTCGGACGCTACCAATCATAGCAATCACAGACGCGCCTCATGTCCTATTCCACCCATTTGTGCATTCTCACTGTCGATACGCGTTCAAGATTCAGACCTGTTACGTGCGGGCCCGTCGCCTTACCCAAAACTTCTCCTATCCGTATCCATGGTTGATCTCGGTGGTACAGGCCTTGAGGATCCGCTCTCGATCATCTGTTCAGTTTCATTTACCGTTTCCAAATGCATAAACTACTAATTCATCATTGGCGGTGTGCCGACAGTTAAGTCCTCATCCACGTCATTGTACCGCGACCAGTTGTAGAAACGCGTCTCCTATCTATGGCGACTTCAACCGCGTCACCACTCACCATGGGCTCGCGGCCAAGTTCTCGGAGACGTGGATAGGAGCTTTTGCTAGAGAATCCTCACTCCTCAAACCCGGCGAGTAACAGAATATAAAACAAGGAGAGTTCGACGTGCAAACGTGACGGTTTGCAATGAAGAAGTCGCCGCAAAGAACACCCTCTACAAACAGCAGAACAGAGATGTTACCGCAACAGGGTGCCGCAGTAACGGAAGTTACTGCGGAAGTTACAAAGAATCAAAGATGGACCTAACGCCCCCGGGTGGGGGGCTGGCGGACCATCCCAGGGTGACGCGGCGAGGACGATCCCCGCGCCGGCCCCCAGGCCATCCCCAGCCGGCCGTGGGCCGGCCGTATTCGGACAGCGGCCCACAGGACGAACGGCAGGGGCAACCCTCGTCGACAAACTCTGGCCAGGCATTGAGATGCGCATTAATGGCGCGGCGGACGGGGCCAAGATTCCAGGCCTCGCAGCTCAGGACTGGGGAGGTGGGGGGGGGGGGGGGGGGGGGGGGGGGG
>SZWC01001187.1:250427-261480 GCA_023375785.1 Penium margaritaceum | reverse complement strand
GGGGGGAGGAGCCGAAGTTGAAGCCGCGCACTCGGACTTTTCTTTTTTGGGGTTACGTAGGGTGAGGCTGGTTGCGGTCGAAATGGAGAGTTGGGTAGAATTTCCAAACTCACAGCAGCTGGGTTGGTTTGGATGGTCGAAACATTGATTTTCGCACATGAGAATACATTTTTAAAAGTTTTCTTAAGAATTTTTTCCAAAATCCTGCCGATTTCCAATGTCAAAGCTGTGTGTGCACGAGACATGCACACATCCAAGCATGTGCCTCGTAGGACACGATGTTGTGTGTCGTCGGTTCCGTTCCATCGTGGCCCGATTGATTGGAAAGTTCCCTTGCCCAGAGCATGGCAAGAGAGCGGCCATGCTTCGTAGAGGCAGCCCAACCAACTTCGCCGACCGAGGCAAGCTCTCGGTCGGACTGCGGAATTGGACGCTGGTGGGAAGGCGTGAGCGACATGACACCCTGTTCATCCACCCACATAATTTAGGACACTCTGTTTCCTCTACAAGATTAACGACCCTAGGCAACTAGAAACGTCGCGGACGTGCGTGGGTGAGCGCAATGGTTTCACCCATATCCACCCGTATTCACCTATTCCCACCTGCGATGGGAAGCTCGCCGTCCTTTTTTGTTAAAGTGAGATTCCTCTGGTGTACGCCGGTTGTGCCAGATCGTAGATTGTGAAGGAAATGCATGCAGCGAGAAACCAATGAGGCAGCAACTCTCACTTGCCAATTGCATGTTCAGCAAGTGATCGCAAAATGTTCCAAAAAAAAACTCGCCAGAACCACCCAACCATTAAACTCAACCGAGCGGACGGAGGAAGGTACATAGCAGCATCCAATTTGTTTGGAATCATGGGTTTAGTTCGTTCAACCCACGATTTCAACCACAAGCAGCCTCACCCTCTGTGTCCTCTACGAGATACACCACCCTAGGCAAGTAGAAGCGTCGCGGACGAGCGTGGGTGAGCGCAATGGTTTCACCCAAATCCACCCGTAGTCACCTATTCCCACGCGCGATGGGAAGCTGGCCGTCCTTTTTTTTGTTGAAGTGTGGTTCTAGTGGTGTATGCCGGTTGTGCCAGATCGTAGATCGTGAAGAAAATGCATGCAGTGAGAAACAAATGAGGCAGCGACTCTCGCTTGCCAATTGCATGTTCAGCAAGTGATCATAAAGATTTCCAAAGAAAAACTCGCCAGAACCACCCACCACTAAACTCAACCGAGCAGAAGGAGGAAAGTACATAGTGTTGTTGTGTCTGTCGTCCACAGCTTACGGTGACCCCTCGGCTCATGTCCATCCACATGCAGGTTCTTGAGGAGACTGCAGCACCAGCAGACAAGGGGAGCTGACGTGGCTCAAGTTCGATCAAGCTACGGCGGCTACCCACCGGAGGCTCGACACTGTTTCGGCCTCAGCGAGACCAGTCCTCTCTACGCTGTCACATTTTGCTCACTATTTATTTCTGTTGATTAGTTTTGTTACCTGTGGAACTTCTCGGGTTGGTGTCCCGACGCTATTTACTTGTGTGCTTCCTACCAGTATGCCTAGTTTGCACTGTTTGGGGCGAAACCAGGCCTTGGGCGCGGATTCGCCCCTGACCACTGCGAAATCGCACTTTCGTGCTATTCGCGCTGGTCGCTCAGGACGCGACTGGTTTTGCCAGCCAAACGCGCCCTCTCCGAGAGCTGGCCAAGCCTCGGCACTGTTAGGGGTCGGCCGCTTGGCTCTCCCCTCTTTACTCTGTTGCTTCTCCCCTTTGGTGTGTGGAACTGACGCTTGCACGCGTCTCCTTAGAAAAACCCTGGCAGTTTTTCTCACCTACATTCCATGGATCTTAACATGGCATCAGAGCCGCGAGGTCTTCCTCGCTAGCTGCGTCACTATGACGCAACGACACCGGCAGCTGTGCTATGCCGCATCTTGCCCTGGGTTTGCTTCCACAAACTTGGTCGTTCGCTCCCACTATGGGTGGCGACGGCCTGTTCCACTCGCCTGGTGCCCTCTCCTTGCGTGCCGGCCTTGCGTCGGCCTGCGCCGCCTTGCGCCGGCTTGCGCCGGCCTGCGCCGATTTGTCGGCTTGCGCCGACAGAAGCCGGCCACGTGCCGGCCTGCGCCGGCCAGTGCCGGCTTGTGGCGGCCTGCGCCCGCCCCCTGGCCCGTCTACGCCGACCCTTGCCGGCGGGGATGACCATCGCTGGCCTGTGCCAGCTCTTCCCCGCCCTTGTCTTGGCCCATGCCGAGTCTCCCCACCTTGCCGTCGGCCTGAGCTGGCGGCCCCCGTCTCCTGTCAACACCGGCGTGTGCCGGTGACAGCCGACCAGCCCCATCTCCTTGGGTCTTCTTGGTATTCCCCCCTCCTCTGCTAGTTGGGCTCCCCTCCCTGGTCCTGGGTTGGTTTTGGGGGTTGGGACAGGTCATCAGCCTCAACGACAGCTTCAAACCGCCACACTTTCCCATGCCCATTCGGGCAGGGGAAACGCTGTCGAAAATTTCTTCGGCGCATCTACGCCTCACAGCTATGCCAAAAGCCAGCCGTAGTGGCAACAGCACCACCGCCGGCATGGATACCGGAGGTGCGAACACTGGAGGGACTGATGAGACAGGCCACACAACCGGAGACACACCTCCTCCCAGTCCCAGCACCCTGGCACGAGGCCTGCGCACATTACAGGAGCAGCAGACCTTGTACGAGGAGAAGTTGTCCAAGCAGGTCGCGGACATCTACAGCCTGCTTCGCGACTCACCGTCGCAGCAGCAAGAGCAGCAGCAGCAGCAACAGGAGTCGGTCGCGGATCCCAAAGGAAAACAACAAGACGCCGATGCCACTGCTGCCGATGTGGATGCTACCCTCTCCGCCTTGCTTCGTTCCACGAATAACCCTCTCCGTGACTCTGATTCGGAGGATGACGGTGAGGAAGAGCTGATGCGGCAGCAACTCCGCCGCCTTGAAGCCCGCCGCAAGGCACGCACATCGGGCTCAGTGCAGCAAAGCAACGACACGGGCCTCAACGCTACACCTGGCAGCACGCGCATGCCAGTCAGCTTCGAGGAACGTGCCCTGCGAGCCTACATGGGCATGGGGGGCATGTCCACCGTTCCACGAACCGAGGCGACACCAACGGGGTCCCTGCCGACAGCCAGACCGGCGAAGTGGTTTGAGTCGGATCCGCCAGTTTTCCAAACCGGCGACGACTACAAGGCCTGGTAGCCTCGCTACCACATGTGGGCGATGAGCGAGGGGCTGCTCCAGTACTACTTCACCCAGTACCAGCCAGCCGACCCCGACCAAACCCTAACTGCTGTTCGCACCGCCTACGGTCTTCTGAACGCTGCGCCAGACAACACCAAGGATTTCAGCCGCTACCTTGGTGAGCCCGTGACCGGCAGAGGAGCTAACCCTTGTGCTGCATGGGCGCTGGCGGTCACTCTCTTCGAGGGAGCCACCATGGCCATGACGTCCCAGCGTCTGGCGGAGTTCAACTCCCTCCGCCATTCCCCTCATGAGTCCGCAGCCGACTACTGGCGCCGCGCCATCCAACTGCACGACGAGCTGGGCGACGATGGTCCGGCGCAATTTCCCGCCTTCAACACCATCCTGTATGGAGTGCATCATGACTTCTCGTGCGTCTTCAGCGGCTTCAACAAGGTGCTGCTGCGCGACATGGCCAACGACGGGACGCTGCTGCCGTGGGCGACCATGCACTTCTTGGACGTAGCAGGCGTGGATGCTGCCAACCGCGCTCGCCACGGTACTGCCACAGCCGCAATGGCAGCAGCTTCCACCTCATCCCCCCTCACCCCACTGTCGTCGGCTGCTTCAGCGGCGCCAGCACAGGGGAAGCAGGGCCACAAAGGGGCTGGCGGCACCGGCAGTCGCAACAGTGGCACTGGTGGTGCCAGTGTCAGCACCCACGGCAGTAGCAGCAGCGGCGGCAGCAGGAGCAGCAGCAGTGGCGGTGGCATCAGCAGTGGCAGCAGCGGCGGGAGCAGCAACAGAGGCAAACGTCTGCTGTGCTACAACTGCGGCGGAGACTATCGCTACCCTGATTGCACGCGCCTGACGGGGCGCCCACTGGACTGGGCCAAGATCACACGGGGTCTCTCGCGGGCGCACGAGGCGCGCATGCGGCAGACATCTGGTGCAGCCCCCGCTCGCTTGGTCGCGACAACCGCAGCTGAGCCTGCGAGAGCAACGACCTCACCGTCTGATTCTCGCCATCGCACCATCGCGGACCGCGAACGTACTATCGCCGAGCTTCATCAGCTTCTGGCTCTTCAGTCCTCCAAGGGAGGTGCGAGTGTGATGACTGAACCGAGGGATGTCACCGCCTGTGGACTGTCTGTTGTGTTGCATGATGATGCGTGTGGTGGAGCCCTGTCACAGCGGTGTGATGCTCATGGTCCTGATGACTTGGTGTGGTTGCATGAGTCTCATATGCGTACCATCACTCGCCTCGCTCCCTCGTCCGCTGAGTGTTCTGCGTCAGTCGGCCGTTCCGTCGCACGTTGCCTTGTTACACCCAACGAACGCGTGGCTGACGCGACGTGGGTCATTGACTCTGGCGCTACACACCACATGACGTGTCGCCGTGGCGCCTTTGTTGCTCTGCATCCTGTTGGGTCTGTTCATTCTGTGCGCACTGCCGCTGGTCATGAGGTCCCTGTTCAGAAGGTTGGGGTTGTCCAGTTCCACGGACCTACTGGCCCTGTATTCATCTCCGACGTACTCTTTGTCCCTGATCTCGAACTCAGCCTGTTGTCTGTTTGCGCATGCACGCGCATGGGTCTCGATGTCATGCACACGGACGCTGAAGCTCGCGTCTTTGTCCGTGACACACAAGAAACCTTTCTTCGTGGGACAGTCGTTGATGACCTGTACCACATTTCCTGGTCCCCTGAGACCGCCCCCTTGTCTCCCCCTGCTCCTAATGCTCGCGTCTTTGTCGCACGCGCTCTCTCTCCTGAGTACCATCGGCTCTTGCACCGTCGTCTGTGTCATGTCCACCTTGGTGCCGTCGACAAGCTGGTCCGCACCCAGCCTGCCCTCGGTCTTGATGCGACGACCTTCAAGGCGCCTCCCAAGACCGACTGTTTGTCGTGTGCGGAAGGAAAAATGCACCGCTCCACCTACCCCCACTCTGACTCCCGAGCGCTTTGGCCTCTGGAGTTGGTCCACTCCGAACTCATGGGTCCTCTACCCATTGAGTTTCACGAGGACCGTGGGCTCTATGTGCTGACCCTCACCGATGACTTCACGCACATGCGCTGGGTGTACAGCCTACGCCAGAAAAGCGATGCTGTTGTCGCTATCAGAGCTTGGCAGGCCATGGCGGAGCGCCAGGCCCGCCAACCTCTCCACTCCTTTCGCTCGGACCGTGGGGGGGAGTACCTCGGGGACCTGCAGCACCACTTCGCTGAACAGGGGGTTTTCCACAACCTCATTGCCCCTGCGACCCCCCAACAGAACGGTGTGTCTGAGCGATGGAACCGCACCATGGAGGACGCAGTTCGCTCCATGCGGGCCGACAGCGGCATGCCTGAGGCGTTTGCCTTTGAGGGCATGTCGTACATGACATGGGTGTGGAACCGGATCCTGCATGGGCCCCTCCTGAACAACCGCACCCCATATGAGCTATGGTACGGCCATTGTGCTGATCTACGCTTGGCTCGTGTCTGGGGCACCCTTGCCAGCGTCTTGTTCACCCCGGAGCAGCAAGCAAGCAAGCTCTCCCCACGAGGTCGCATCTGTGTCTTCTTCGGTGTCGCTCCGCGATCCAAGGCCTGGCGGTTCTGGGACCCTACGCGACAACGCATTGTGGAGTCGCGGGACGCTGTTTTCTTTGAGTCTCTCACGTTCCGTGACCTTGCCCACATCCATGCGCTTCGCACCAATCATGCCCCTGGGTGTGCCGGGTCTCAGAGTGAGGGGGAGGATCCTTCTATCGGCGGCCCAGTGCTGCCGGCCGGTGCGATCACTCCTTCGCCGGCACCCCTCCAGCCTGCGTCCATACCTCCCTCTGCGTCTGCACCTGCCTCTGAGTCGGAGCCTGCGTCCGATTCAGAGGCTGCACCGCCGTCCGCGTCGGAGCCCGCCTCCGTGTCCTCACCTCCGCCCTTGCCTGAACTTGCGTCTGATCCTGCCCCCATGGTGGCACCGTCGCCTAGGTCTGATCCTGCGCCGGTGTCGGATGGTGAGCTGCCCCCAGAGCCCGTTGAGCCGGGAGTGCAGGTTGACCCTGTGTCTGCCACCTCTCTCTCCTACGCTCGGGCCCCTGGCGGACGTCTCCGCCCCCGTCCTACCCGTAGTGTCGCCAGCGGTGATCCGGGCACGAAGGCCCTAGGCCTCTGTGCCCGCGGCCTCCTTGAGGTTCACCCCGGTACCAAAACAGGCTTGGCGCTGCTCGCCCACGAGCGGTCTCTCGCCCGCGATGCCGCTGAGTTCATGGTCACAGTCGGGCCACCACCTACCGCATACGCTCTGGCCACCCGCAGCGTGCCCCAACGGTCCACAGACCCCAACACGTTGGCTGAGGCACTGGCAGCACCTGATGCCTCATCGTGGCATGCTGCCTACCAGGCAGAGCTTGACGCCATCAAGGAGCATGGCGTCTTTGAACTGGTAGACTTGCCAAATAACCGCAAGGTTGTCAAGGCCAAGTGGGTCCTACGCAAGAAGCTCAATCCAGATGGCTCTGTGGAGCACTACAAGGCACGCCTAACGGCCAAGGGGTTCTCATAGGTCGCCGGTGTTGACTACACCGAAACCTTCGCTCCTGTTGGCCGGATGACTACAGCGCTTGCCCTACTGAACCAGGTGGCGCAGCATGACTGGGAGCTCCATCAGATGGATGTCAACAACGCCTTCCTAAATGGTGTCCTGGATGAGGAGATCTACATGGTTCAGCCCCCCGGCTTCGAGGACGGCACAGGCCGCGTGTACCGCCTGCGGAAGGCCCTGTACGGTCTAAAGCAGTCGCCTCGCTGCTGGAACAAGGAGATCACCAGCACGTTGAGACGTGCCGGATACGTCCAGAGCGATGCTGACCCATCCCTGTTTCTCTCACAGTCTCACGCCCCCCTCACCGCTGTCCTAGTGTACGTGGACGATCTACTGATCGCCTCACCGGACCTGGAAGCAGTGAACGCCACCAAGGCCGTACTCTACTCGGCCTACAAAATGAAGGACCTCGGAGAGTCGACTGTCTTCTTGGGGATGCAGATCGTGCGAGATCGAGTCCGCCGCACCCTGCGGGTCCATCAGGCGAGGTATGGAGAGGCTGTGGGGGAGCGCTTTGCTGACCTGCTCTCCTCCGTCCGCACGGCCTCCACTCCCATGACACCGGAGGGGCAGGCTGCTTTGAAGGTTGACGATCCC
Source organism: Penium margaritaceum (assembly GCA_023375785.1). Taxonomy (NCBI): domain Eukaryota; kingdom Viridiplantae; phylum Streptophyta; class Zygnematophyceae; order Desmidiales; family Peniaceae; genus Penium; species Penium margaritaceum. The sequence goes on along the minus strand of SZWC01001187.1, from coordinate 254,098 downwards.
GCTGACTTGGGGGAGCCAGTCGACGTGACCTTGTACCTGCGAGTCATAGGTTCGCTCATGTACCTCGCCACAATGACACGGCCTGACATCGCCTTCACCGTCAACCTGCTCGCCCAGTTCTCTCAGGCCCCACGCCAGCGAACACTAGAGGCCGCCATTTGGTGCGTGCGCTACATTCAGTCCACCGCACGCTTTGGACTGTGCTTTCGAGCGCAAGTGTCTGTTGTGCTCGATGGCTACACCGATAGTGATTGGGCCTGGAGTCTGGATGGCAAAAGCCGTACTGGCTACGTGTTCCTCCAGGGAGGCACCGCAGTGTCCTGGCGCAGCGGGAAGCAGGGTTGCATTGCACGTAGCACTGCGGAGGCTAAGTATGTAGCTCTGGGAGCAGGTGCGGCCGAGAGTGTATGGCTTGTCCGGTTGCTGCGTGAACTGCGTCAGTCGATTCCTCCGGTTGTACTCCAGTGTGACAACACGAGCGCAGAGGCCATTGCCAAGAACTCAGGTGTGTTCCACGCACGCACGAAACACATCAATGTTGAGCATCACTTCGTGCGTGACTTGGTGGACCGTGATGAGATTCGTGTCGTGCATGTGCATACGGCTGTTCAGCGCGCTGATTTTTTGACCAAGGCATTGAGTCGCTTGAAGTTTCATGCAACCACTTGCTCCGTGGGCCTGTGTCCCGTCCCCAACGTAGGTTGATCTCTCGTTCACCAGCTTGCATGTCCTCGTCTCATCCATGCATCCTCTGTGTGAATCACGTTGTTGCCATCGTCAGTGTCTGCATGTGTATGGACGTGTATCGCCCTCAGGTCATGGGGGAGTGTTGTTGTGTCTTTCGTCCACAGCTTACGGTGACCCCTCGGCTCATGTCCATCCACATGCAGGATCGTGAGGAGACTGCAGCACCAGCAGACAAGGGGAGCTGACGTGGCTCAAGTTCGATCAAGCTACGGCGGCTACCCACCGGAGGCTCGACACTGTTTCGGCCTCAGCGAGACCAGTCCTCTCTACGCTGTCACATTTTGCTCACTATTTATTTCTGTTGATTAGTTTTGTCACCTGTGGAACTTCTCGGGTTGGTGTCCCGACGCTATTTACTTGTGTGTTTCCTAGCAGTATGCCTAGTTTGCACTGTTTGGGGCGAAACCAGGCCTTGGGCGTGGATTCGCCCCTGACCAGTGCGAAACCGCACTTTTGTGCTATTCGCGCTGGTCGCTCAGGACGCGACTGGTTTTGCCAGCCAAACGCGCCCTCTCCGAGAGCTGGCCAGGCCTCGGCACTGTTGAGGGTCGGCCGCTTGGCTCTCCCCTCCTAACTCTGTTGCTTCTCCCCTTTGGTGTGTGGAACTGATGCTTGCACACGTCTCCTTAGAAAAACCCTGGCAGTTTTTCTCACCTACATTCCATGGATCTTAACACATAGCAGCATCCGATTTGGTTGCAATCGTGGGTTGAGTTTGTTGAACCCACGGTTCCAACCGCAACCAGCCTCACCCGTAGTAACCCTATGCAATCGGTTCAGGAGCCAAGAATTAACGCTGAAGTTAGAAAATCCGTTACACAATTCTGTCTGCGGTCAACGCTTCTTTCCATCGACAGTCCATCTCTTATTTTGCTGGCATTGTTTCCTTTAGTTATGTCGCGTATGGACGGAAGGCTCTCTCTGAGCACGATTATTCTTGCGGAAGCGACTCTTAGTCCGAGAAAAACGTGCAAATTGGATAAACCTAAAAAAGCAACCAGGGTTTTTTGCAAAACAGATACCGGACATCCCAAGCAAGCACGTGAGTCAACCGGCGACTTCTCCTCGGACGGGAGGGAAAGTTCGAGCGAAATTCGTTTCCAAGGCAGATAACGTGTTTGAACCCGGTTCAAGTGCATTACTACGTAACCTCGATGCACGCCTGCCTGCAGTTAATGCCACTAGTTTCCTTATGGCTCCAGTAAAGGGTGTGTGGGGGGAGAGGTTGTCTTGGCGCCAAGCAACAACTAAGGAGGAGGAAGAATGGCGTCTATAAAAATGTTACCGTAAGAAAAAGATAGAGATATGATGACTATCTTAATCATACTCAATAATATTGATTTATTGAATTATTCAATGAGTAAGTGATTAAGCAAGTGTATGTTGTGAGTAAAGGAGCGAGTGAGGGAGAGAGCCAACCAACAATTAAGTGAGTGTATGATCTATGATTTGAGAAAGAGATTGAGGCATTGATTAAAGGTTCGAGTGAGTGAGTGAGTGAGTGAGTGAGTGAGTGAGTGAGTGAGTGAGTGAGTGAGTGAACGAGTGAGTGAGTGAGTTTTAATCTCATATCATGAACATGAACATTGTGTCTAGCCTTAAATAATTGCGAAGTGCACACCCAACCAGTGGACGCAGGAGCACCAGTCGATCTAGATGATAAATGGGTGGGTGAGTGAGTGAGTGAGTGTGAGTGAGTGAGTGAGTGAGTTAGTGAGTGAGTGATTGATTGAGTGAGTGAGTGAGTGAGTGAGTGAGTAAGTGAGTGAGTGAGTGAGTGAGTGAGTGAGTGACTGAGTGAGTGAGTGAGTGAGTGAGTGAGTGAGTAAGTGAGTGAGTGAGTGAGTGAGTGAGTGAGTGAGTGAGTGCGTGAGTGATTGAGTGAATGAGTGAATGAGTGATTGAGTAAGTGAGTGAGTGAGTGAGTGAGACATTTATGGTTAATCACCCCTTAAAAATTCACCCTTCATTCAGTGTACATGTGCAAAGTAGTCACTTGGAAGTTTCATGGTACCTTCGTGGACGTTACGTCACAATTTCATTTTACCAGTTGTCCATAGACAGAATAGTGTATAATTATTCTTCAACATGGGAAAGAACGTGGAAGGATCTCAGTGACATTTTTACTACCAAACAAAAACAACGGTTTAGCGATTCACAACTCTATCTACATTTCCCGTTAAAGCACCTATATGTGTACATACACATAAACCGTACTACATCTGTAAATACGTAATAGACGTATTTGTGGACTTGGAAGCTCGTCAGACCATTAGACGTTTACGAGGTTCGACGTTCCCTACTCGGGCTCCCGCTGGGTCCTGGTCGAGTGGGGCTCGGTACTGTGCTGACTCGACAAGTTGCTTCGCTGTTTTTTTTGGTTTTTTCCTTGTCCATCGACGAGTAGCGACAAAATTCGTGGTCGGCGGTCCTCGCGAGCCGTCGACGAGTGTTTTCATATGTCTACTCCAAATACACTTAGTGTATTTTTCACTTGTCCGTCAGATACACTTACCATATACACTCCCCCAATACACTTTACCCTTGGGGGGGGGGATTTCCAACTCCCATGTTTCCCCCCCCCAAAGGGTAAAGTGTATTGGGGGAGTGTCTATGGTAAGTGTATCTGATGGACACGTAAAAAATACACTAAGTGTATTGTACACTTAGTTTATTCAAGTATCGGTTGTCCAATACACTCCCCAGCTACACAACCCCAATACACTCGTCACTTCTGGGGGGGGGAGATGGGGTCCCGACTATGTGGCTACCAATGTGTAATATGGCTGCGACACATATTTATGTCATCGAGTAGTCGACGGTCGTCGATCGTCGATCGTCATCTTTGTAAAGGGAACCGTGTCGTAAGTCGTCGATCGTCGATCGTCATTGATCGACGGTCGACGAGTGTTTTCAGATGTCTA
>SZWC01001187.1:199194-239380 GCA_023375785.1 Penium margaritaceum | reverse complement strand
CTCCCTCTCTCTCTCTCTCTCTCTCTCTCTCTCTCTCTCTCTCTCTCTCTCTCTCTCTCTCTCTCTCTCTCTCTCTCTCTCTCTCTCTCTCTCTCTCTCTCTCTCTCTCCCCCCCATCTCTTTCAAACAATCTCTATAACCTCTTAATCGTGTTAGACAAATGAAATTTCAAACAAATGACTGCCTGTTTTCTGGAATTCTTTAGCTTATATAAATGACTGCCTATGTAGACCAAATGCAAGATCATTGTCGACCTACAACTGTCTAAAGGTTTTCTGAAATGTTTATTTAGTGAATTTCCCGCGGTTCTCGGCCGAGCCGACCTATTTACGACATATTCTTAATTTGAATGTGTCGCACGCACATCAGAGATGGCCCGCAAGAGCAGCGACCGTCGGTGGTTCTTGGCGGTGGTTCTTGTCCACCGCAAGTCCTTAGGACCCTCCCTAGTGCGAGGCAAAGTGTACATGTGCCAGTGCACTCAATTTCCTTGGACGAGTGGACTTATCGTACACTGAGTGCCTGATCCTTTGCATCTACTTTTTTCTCTGGTTTGCGATCTTTTACTTTCTGTTCGGTAGGTTCGATTATTTAATGAAACAAACCATTGTTCACAGTTAACTGTAAGTGAACCAGGAACGACAAGGATTGCATGTGTTCCTCGCAGTCCTTGACTATCACTACCTCTGAAGTCCTGTTCTGCATTTGGTCTCCCAGTTTGAAGTTGATATTAATCTCAAAGACCTCGATAGCCGCACTTCCGGCTCAACATCTCAACGGAAGTTTTGATTGAAGAAAGTTGTGGCCCCACCTGATTGGCTGGAGGCTAAAGAATTTCTGCCGATACAGAGTTATTTCGAACATCAATTGCTCACAATCATTTGAAACAAAGATTGGACAACATCGAACGAATGTAGGAGCTCTTTCATTAGAATGAGAGACGCGAGACAGTCTGTTTTCCAGAAAAACAGACTGAAAAATCATTTTGTTACATCTGATCGCCGGAAAAATCATATGTTGGACAGAAAACTGTTCAACGTATGTTTTTTCTGGCGATCGGCCAAAAATTGACAGCTTCATCCTGACCATCTGAGTGGCTTCGAGAAAAGAACGAACGGAAACCACCCTAGATATAGTAGTCGGCAGTCATCAAATTTATGGAGACTGTTTCATCAGAAGCTGCATAGCTTTTTGGATAGACCACAGACCACCATCTTAGATTCAAAATATCAAGCGAGAAATCGTCTATGTCTCCAATATCAAGCGATGTTCGCGGTCTCATCAGAATTTTTTTTTTCTGCTCAGAAGGGCTGATTTTGCTTGATGTTCGGTCCATCGAGCATATTAATCCTCTTCATAAATTCATCTCGATTCCACGGGTTCAGATCCCAGCCGCTTCCGATGCTCACAAGAAATCCAGACTTCCCTCATGATCGTATGAGTTCATCTTCGAGAATCAATTTTTTCTCAAAATGTCTATGTTTGACATTCGTCCAAGTGGTAGAACAAGTGACTTTAACACACCCTCATTCTCCATTCCTGTATAACGAATATCGAATTGGCCGTCGATGGCTCGGGATCCTCAGACAACAGACAGGCCGGGTTTCAGACTTCATATCATCTAGGTTTGGGTATTCCAGTATGCATTTTGCTACCGTGAACTTCAAAGGTTTGTGGTGTAAGAAGAGATACCTTACCAACAAAGACATTTATTTTGGTTTATCTCGGTCGCACACTGAGTGTGTGATAAGTGCACTTCCACACTCATTTTGAGTGCACTCGCCACGTATACTGTCCCGTACACTAGGGTATCTCTCTAGACCATATTGCAAGTACTAGAGCGAAGAAACATGGAACCATTGAGGTAGAAAATTATCTGTGAGTAGTCGGCTGTCAAGTATGACGTGGACAGATGCTCCGAGCAACAATCCAAAGACGATGCAGATAGTGAGGGCGAGAAAGGAGTTTGTAGAACATGAAATGAATCCTATCCAGACATACCAGAGCAAAATGGCCTACATGAATCGAAGAAAATTTCATTCTACAAGAATGAAATATGATTATATCTTCAAACACAAAACTTTCGTCCCTTGACGGAAATTTTGTTATAACTTTCTAACTTGTTTCCAAAGTAGGAAAAAAACCACAAATTACATTTCCCTTCAATGTTTTCCAATATGATGTTAGCAAATTTGTCTAATGAACTACTTAAAAACATGACTGTATCATGTCATCAATACGGGCCCCCCAAATAAGACAAGAATATCTTATATCATACACTAGCTCCATGCACATAATTCATTCCTCGGTGTAGAATTGTTTGTACATATAAGAAAAAAGTCAAAGTTTACTGAAACTTATAAGACAAAGTAGTGCACTAACAGTGCTCTTAGTTTACTTTTGTATGGAGACCAAGCGCACACGCCACAAACACTAGGCCCACGCACTGAGGTCCTTTCTAAGAAGAGAAGTTTTTGGGCATATAGGACAAAATGGAAGGTAATCTATATGACATATGAGAAAAATGAGCGCATTGAGTGTGCTCTTAGTGTACTTTTGTATGGTGAAAAAGTGCACTTGCCACATACACTAGCCCCACGCACTGAGGTCCTTCTCAGAAATAGAATTGTCTTGCCATATAGGACAAAATGGAAGGTTTTCTTTAATGTATGAGACAAATGAGCGCACTAAGTGCGGTCTTAGTGTACTTTTCTATGGTGCCTGAGCGCCCTTGCCACATGCACTGACCCCACGCACTGGCGTCCTTTCTAAGAAGAGATTTTTTGGCCACATAGGACAAAATTATATTCTTCTCATACATTATGGGAAGAGNCTGAGGTCCTTCTCAGAAATAGAATTGTCTTGCCATATAGGACAAAATGGAAGGTTTTCTTTAATGTATGAGACAAATGAGCACACTAAGTGCGGTCTTAGTGTACTTTTCTATGGTGCCTGAGCGCCCTTGCCACATGCACTGACCCCACGCACTGGCGTCCTTTCTAAGAAGAGATTTTTTGGCCACATAGGACAAAATTATATTCTTCTCATACATTATGGGAAGAGTGTAAGGATTGGTGTAAGCTACTCCTTCTTAAGAGAGCACACTCAAGGTACACACTAAGACACCAGTGTATGAAATGGCATTGATTAACCATACCTCCTCAACGCGTCCCATGTGGTTGGCCTTCCCTTGTCAAGACAGGATACTCAAAGCTGTGCACTCATTGGACCCGACGACAGTCTTTGGGATGTTGACCAAGAACAAATTCCTCCAAGTAGATCTGCATGCATAATCTTTCATGTCAAATGCTTGCCATAGAACCTAGAGCAATGAGGGGGGCTTGTTATAGCCCCTCCGACGTTATTCAACAATAATCCTTTCGTACTCTTCCTGGGTAAGGTAGTCCGCAGCTGTGTTGACCTGGGGGTCTTTGCCTTGTTCTTTTTGCATTTTTGGCTCCTTCGTTGAAACTAGGTTTGCATCTGCCTCAATGCTTTTTTTTACCAGCTCCTCTCCAAGGTACTAGTTTTACTTCCATTTCAGCCCAGCATTGGCCTTCTGTAAAGTGCCTCGCATGACCCAAAATGTGTTTCTTGTGACGATCATTTGTGCATTTGTACCCTTGACCTCCTCTGACTAGATACGATGTTGAATATACACATAAACACGATCGGTAGAGGAATTGGACGAGATCACAATTTCTTATACCACTGTATGAAGAGTTTACATTGATTCATTTACGCTTTGCGTGTTCCAAGAATCATCGTCTTGTTCACCTCTTTGTGAAGACTTTTACACATCTCAGGAGTGAGAGTCACACTCCTATTTGTATTTTTCTCCACGATGTAAGATGTTTTCCATGCTTTAGCCCCACCCTTGCCTCCCACAACATCCTCAAGAATGCACGCCTCGACCCTTTCTGTTATCCTCTGCTCCACTTACGACTTCACCGCAAATTCCATCTCAGACAACAAGACACTGGTCAAATGACCGCCAGTCACTTCACAACGTGCACAATTGTTCTTTTTTTGAAATGTAATCTTCTTCTTGGGATGAAAATCCTATATGAAGTGGCCTCAACGAGGGATGCTGCCATGATCCTCCTGCATGGACAATTGAAACATGCACCGACACTTGTCATCAGACTGAAACAGAATTCTACCAACACACATATTTCCAAACATGTATTCAAGGTTACATGCATGCTACTCTTGAAAAGAACTCCTCTTCCCACTCCTCCCTCCCCCCCACCGCATAGAGGTTCAACAACAAGTTGATGATGACCACTAGGGCAGGTTGGCGATCACAACAACAACAACAACGATGACGATGACAATGGCGACAATAGCAGGTTGTCCATGAAAGTGATGAGGACAATGTCGATGATGGCATGTCAACAATCAAGAACGACAATGACAATGATGGCATATGCAACGACCACGGCAAAGAAAACATTGAAGAAGATAGGTTGACAATGATCATGAAAAAAATAATAATGATGATGATGATGAAAACAACGGCAGGTTGATGATCAAAACAAAAAAGACGACGACGATGACGATGACGACTACGACAATGACGACAACAGAAATAACGATGATGGCAGGTGTTCGATAACAATGATGACGATGACCACAAAGACAAAGATGACAGCAGCAACTATGTCGACGATGACGATGAGGATGACCAAAACAAGTTTGTCAACAAAGACACAGATTTCTACAACAACGATGATGACATGGAAGAAAACGATGACGACTACCACAATGATGATGACAATGGTGCTGATGAGGACGATGACAATTTCTCCTTGACGACAATGACAACGATGACAACTTAGGCATACATAGAAGCTCAAACACATGGATACATAGAAGTATACAAACATGCACGTAAGCTACCATGCATTCATGCATTCAAGTTTCACCGTCCTCTCCCCCTTCCTCCTTCATCATTATTGCCACTGTGTTGATGGCGGCAACGATGGTAGCAAAGACGACGGCAATGAGAGCAGCAGTGATGAAAGACACGGTTGCAATGGTTGTGACAGTAGCGATGGAATTGACAGCAGCAATGAAAATGACGACAGAAATGTAAACAACGAAGATAGTGATAGAGACGACCAAAGGGAAAAATATGACGACAGTCAATGATGATGATGACAAGGACGATGCAAAAGATGATGCCAATGACAATGAAGATGTTTAAAACAACAACAAAAACAAAGACAACAACACGTTGAAGTTGACAGCGAGAATTCTGACGGCAACGATGATGACAACGAGGACAATGACGCCGACAACAACGACAAAGATTTGGGAGAAGTTCGGGTCTTTAGTCCACGACTAGCTCAAGGTAAGCCTGGCTCCTAAACTACATGTTGATCCCACGTATGATGCATGGTGTCCTTAGAAAAGGAGGAGGAGGAGGAGGTGGTTCTGACACAGGAGAAGGAGGAGAAGAGGGAGGACGAGGAGGAGGAGGAGGAGGATGAGGATGTGGAGGATGAGGAAGAGGAGGAGGAAGATGACAACGAGAAGGAAAAGGAGGACAAGGAGGACGAGGAGGAGGATGATGAGGAGGACGAGGTGGACAAGGAGGACAAGGAGGCGGAAGAGGAGGACAAGGGGGAGGAGGAGGACGAGGAGGACAAGGGGGAAAAGGAGGAAGATGAGGATGGGGAGGAAGAGGAGGATGAGGAGGATGAGGAGGATAAGGAGGACGAGATGCACGAGGAGGATACAAAGGACGAGGAGGATGAGGAGGATGAGGTGGACGAGGAGGATGAGGAGGAAGAGGAGGACATGGAGGATGAGGAGGAGGAAGAAGATGAGGGGGAGGAGGAGGAGGAAGAGGAGGGAAAGGAGGAGGACAAGGAGGAGGAGAAGGAGGACAATGAGGTGGAGGAGGATGAGGAGGAAGAGGAGGAAAAGGAGGATGAGGAGGAGGAGGAAGAGGATTAGGAGGAGGAGGAGGACAAGGAGGAAAAGGAGGACAAGGAGGACAAGGAGGACAAGGAGGAGGATGAGGATGATGACGAGGATGAGGAGGACAAGGAGGACAAGGAGGAGGACGAGGAGGATGAGGAAGAGGAGAAGGAAAAGGAGGAAGAGGAGGAAGAGGAGGACGGGGAGGAAGAGGAGGATGAGGAGGATAAGGAGGAAGAGGAGGATGAGGTACACGAGGAGGATACGAAGGACGAGGAGGATGAGGAGGACAAAGAGGACGAGGAGGACGAGGATGATGAGGAGGATGAGGAGGTTGATGGGGAGGAGGAGGAGGAGAAGGAGGAGAAGGAGGAGGATGAGAGGGAGGAAAAATAGGATGATGAGGAGGAGGATGAGGAGGAAGAGGAGGAAAAGGATGAGAAGGAGGACGAGGAGTAGGAGGAGGATTAGGACAAGGAGGACGAGGAGGAAGAGGAGGAGGAGGAGGAGGACATGGAGAAGGAGGTGGAGGACGAGGAGGATGTGGAAGAGGAAGCAGAGAAGGAGAAAGAGGACACAGAGGAGGAATGGGAGGGGACAGGACGACAAGAGAAGAGGAGGAGGCAGACGAGGAGGAGGCAGACGAGCCAGAAGCGGTGGAGGAGGAAGATGAAGAGGAACAGGATGCTGCTGATGCCGTTCCCGCTGCTGCTGCCACCGTTGCCACTGCCGCCGCTGTTGCAGTTATCACTGCAGCTATTGTCGCTACGGCTGCTGACGTTGCCACTGCCACTACCATTGCGACTACCGCTGCCGCTACTGGCTCAAATGACACAGTCAGTTTGCTCCGCCGTCTGCACATCCTCCCTAATTGATTCGAAGCGTTTGATGGAAAGTTGTGGCCTTGAGGAGTAGGAAATATATAATAAGCATTGGGCCGCGGCACCAGTTAGAGTGTCCCACCTTTTGTTTTGCCTTTTTCACGCCTTGTGGCACCCATTTTTTAGACTAAACTCGTAAGAGGTGGTTTGGGAGAAAAAAAGCTAAAAAAACCCTTGGACAAATCATCGTTGTGCAGTTTCTCATTTTTTTCTGAGGGCCTTTTTGTTGAAGGATTGAGCTTCTGTTACCTTGCTTTGTTAACTTGGTCATCGCTAAAAAATGGTCCAACATCATCCTGTAGAACGCGCTACCCAAAACACGCTGACCATTTCTGGTAAAAAAGACCCGGATGCTCGTTTTCTCCTCAGAGACAGATAGTCCTAATACATCAGGTACCTATACATTTCACAACTTATCTGTATCTTCAAACCCGATTTTGGTAAATGACTATCTTATTGGGTATTTTTTGTACGAAGTGAAGTTCTTGAAATCCTTGATGTTTAAGTCCATGCTTGAAATTGTCAGGAATGCTGTCCTGGCATGCCCTGAACTGCCTAGGTGTCCACGGCTACTTAGTGCAAAGAGACTTCCAAGGGAGGTGTGTGCTTTGGGTCGCCACAACACCTAGGGAGCAGAACGCTGGCAGAATGCAGGTTGCGGAAACTGAGAAGGGCTGACGACTGTTAATGGTTAGTTATTTTGGTGAGAGTACATCAGAGTCTTATAGCCTGTGATCTAAGATTTCCAACGCATCCAAGAACGCCCAAAACGGAGCAGTAGAGCCCCTGCTACGGCCGTTGAAGTGACCCATGGTGGAGCCGCCTATCATGCCCACGAACGGAAGTGACGAGAGGCACTTCACCGCCGACCAGTCGAAGCGCCCTCCCTGGCCCTCCAACGTGGGGGGAGGCTCTCCTACATGAAGGAGACCTCCCACGTCCCTTCCCTGATGGCCCATGTGCCTTTGGAGCCCATTGGAGTTGAACTCGGATCACCGCGGTGGAATTATCCCGTCTCCAAGGACGGACACCCAGATTCCACCCGCCTACCACCCGAACTTCGGATGGGGCTATCTTTCTGAATTCTCAACCAAATTGAGCAACTGAAAGCTCTAAACTGCATGGAAAAATCCAGGGAGTCTGAATCTGCAATCAGATCAGACATTCAATCACTTCCCAGTGGTTGAACCAGGAACCACGCAAACGGCATCCATGACAGGGGCACTTTTTAACAATCTCCCCCGTGCACCTTTCATGCCGGATGCCCTCATGCTCACTCATGCTCATCCACTCCTGCGCTGTCAAGCCCTTCACAGCTTGTCAACCCAAACCCTGCAAGGCTGATGACGTGCCGATCCTGGGGCTGCGCCTTGGTCAAGCCATCTACGAGCATGTGCTTCGTGCTGCAATGTTGTCGCGCCACCTGTCCCTTCTCCACCATGTCGTGTGCGTAGTGGTAGCGCACATCAATGTGCTTCTTCCTCCTGTGCTGCGTCGGGTTGTTGGTCAGCGAGATGGAGCCGGTGTTGTCCTCTTGCACCACCGTAGGCTCCTGCTGCGACACGCCCAGCTCCCCCAGCAATCTGCGGAGCCACACCGCTTCCTTGACCGCCTCGGCCAGCGCGATGTACTCAGCTTCCACTGTGGAGGTGGTGACGCAGTCTTGCTTCCTGCTGCACCACGAGACCGCTGCACCCACGAGGAAGAACACATAGCCAGAAGTGGACCTCCTCCCGTCCACATCGCCGGCATAGTCCGCGTCCGTGTAGCAGACCAGCCGCAAGGGGTCTGACTTCACCTTTCCGTCGTACTTCAGCCGCGCGTGCCGCATTGCCTGCAAGTACCGGAGGATGCGCTTCGCCGCTTGCCAGTGTAGTGGCCTAGGATTGGCCACGTACCTGCTCACTTGACCCACCGCGTAGGCCAAATCCGGCCGAGTCGCCACCATGGCATACATGAGGCTGCCTAACACGGATTGGTATGGCACCTCTGCCATGTCCTCCATCTCCTCTTTAGTTTGCGGCGCCATCGCCGCACTCAGCTCACAACTCGTGGAGACCGGACTGCCCACTGGTTTGTAGTCCTCCATGCCGTACCGCTTCAGGACCTCGGCCACGTACTTGGCCTGCCCCAGCTCAAGCATGCGCGCCCTCCGGTTCCGCGTAATGCTCACCCCGAGGTAGTACTCCAGCTCCCCCATGTCCGTCATCTTGAATCTGCTGCTCAGCTGCTCCTTGAGCTGCTGCAAAGCTGCCAAATCTGATGAGCACAAGATCAGATCGTCCACGTAGAGTACGACAATCTGATGAAGTCCTCTGCTACGCCGCACGTACACGCTGTGATCTGCTTCACAGCGCTTGAAGCCGAGCTCCGCCATGTAGCCATCCATCTGCTGGTACCAGCACCTGGGCGCCTGTTTTAGCCCGTACAAAGCCTTCCGCAGCTTGCACACCTTGCCCTCCGGCGCATCCACCCCCTCCGGCACCTCAAGGTAGATCTCCTTGTCGATGATGCCGTTCAGGAATGCAGTTTTGACATCCATTTGGTGGATCTCCATATCCTTTGCGGCTGCCACCGCGAGGATCGTCCGGATGCTTGTGAACTTGGCGACGGGCGCGAACGTCTCGTCGTAGTGTTCGCCTTTACGCTGCGCGTACCCCTTCGCCACCAGCCGCGCCTTGTACTTCTCCACCTTGCTATCCTTGGTGAGCTTCACCTTGAACACCCACTTGGAGCTGATCACCTTCGCCCCCTCGAGCCGATCCACCAACTCCCAAGTGCCGTTCTCAGCAAGGGACGTCAGTTCAGATTTTATTGCCTCGTCCCACTGCTTCCCGTCAGGCCGTGCAAGCGCCTCTGCACGGTTGTCGGCTCCTTTGCGGCTACCATCATGCACCGCGCCATGCCGACCCAGCTGCCCTTGCTCGCGTCATACCGCTTCGCCGCATTCCGCTGCCTCCGGCTGCGACGTGGCGACCTTGGCGACGCTGGCTGCTGGTTCTGCTGCTGTTCTGCTGCAACGTTGTCCTCGGCCGCGGCCTCCCCCGCGTCGGCTGCTGCGTCCTGCGCTCCAGCGCCACCTGCACCTGCTGCACTGCCCTGCTGCGCTCCAGCACAGTCATCCTCCGAGGCATCGACCCCTGCAGCCGCTGGTTCCTCCTCACGCTCAAGGAGTTGGAACCACTCCCCCTTCTTTGGAGAGTGCGCTGCGTCGATGGTGTTGTTGCTGCTGCTGTAGCTCTGCTGCTCATCAAACGTGACATCGTGGCTGGTGATGACGTCCTGTGTCCGTGGGTCGAAGAGGCGGTACGCCTTGAGCGCACTCTCGTACCCGACGAACGCGTACACCTTTGCACGCGGGTCCAGTTTGGAGTCTTTTCTTTGTGCGGCCTGCACCAACGCGTGCGCCCTGCACCCGAAGGCCTTTAGGTGCGCCACGCTTGGCTTGCACCCACTCCATGCCTCCTGCGGCGTCTTCCAGCCGCCTTTCCCCTTCAGCACTGCCGTTGGGGTGAGGTTGGTGATGTAGCACGCCGTACTCACGGCCTCGGCCCACAAGCTCCGTGGCAGTTTAGCGTCCACGAGCATCGTCCGCACCATGGTGAGTAGCGTCTGGTTTGCACGCTCTGCCACGCCATTAGAATGCGGCGTGTATGGAGTGGTCGGCTGCCACTCAATCCCCTGCTCCTTCAGCCACCCTCCGCAGCCCACGTACTCACCGCCATTGTCGTTGCGTAGCGCTCTGACCTTGCGGCCAGTCTGGCTCTCCACCGCTGCGACATACTTCTTCAGCCGGTCCAGCACATCGCTCTTCCGCTGCATGAAGTAGACGTAGAGTTTTCTGCTGCAGTCGTCAATGAAGGTGACAAAGTACCGCGCGCCCCGAATGGACGGCGTCTTGATTGGTCCGCACACATCACTGTGCACGACCTTGAGAAGGTTCTCGGCCCGCCGCTGTCCGTCTTCAAACGGCTTGCGCTTCGCCTTGCCCACGATGCAAGGCTCGCACTTGTGCTCTGCGGAATCTGCTGCTCCGTCTGCTGCACCGGTAATGTTGAGGTCGCGAACCATGTCGCGCTTCGCCATCTCCTGCACGGCTGCGGGCGACGAGTGGCCCAGCCTCTGGTGCCACAGCTGCAGGTCTGCTCCTCCACCTTTTGCGAGGTTGACGGCACGCGCTTGCGAGTCTGCTGCGTCTGCTGCCGAGGGAATGACCTTTGTATCAACAATGTAGAGTCCTCCCTCGCGCTTCGCCTCGAGCACGACCTCGCCGCCGCCGTCCATCTGCACGACTGTACCTTTCCTGCGGAAGAGCACTTCATACCCCTTATCTGTCAAGCGGCTCACACTCAAAATGTCAGCCAGGCCGGGGACATGTTGCACGTTCTGAATGACACGCTGCACCCTTTTACCACCAACCACCACCTCCACGTCCACATCACCTTGGCCGGCCGCGGGTTCGACCTTGTCGTTGGCGACCACCATGGACTTCGCAGACTTGGTGTAGTTGATGAACCCCACCTTCTCGACTTGGGTATGCTCCTCCGCACCTGAGTCAAGGCACCGCCGGTTGGCGCCCTTCAGGTCGTGGTTCTTCGTGCCGTTGAGGAGCGCCTTCTTGCCTTTGGCGCCTTTGCCGCTGGCCTGCGCCTCCTCCGGACACTCCTTGGCCCAATGGCCCTCCTTGCCACAATTATGGCACGCACCCTTCTTGGCGCCCTTCTTGCCGCCGCCCTTACCGCCTCGCTTGCCGCTGCTGCTGCCACCCTGCATTTTGGTGACTAGGGCAGTTGAGGATGACGAGGTCTCGCCACCGCTCCGACGGTACACCTCGTTGCGGATGTACTCGGCGACTGCGCCGTAGGTGAGTTTTGCCTCCTCCCAACCTCCCAGCACGGTGATGAGAGGACCCCAACTGTCGGGTAGGGCCATGAGGAGCGCCATCGCCTGCATCTTTGTGTCAATATTCCACCCGACATCATTGCATTGTGAGGCAAGAGACTCGATCTGTTGCATGGCAGAAATGACGTCCTCACCCTCCTCGATCCTCACCGTCAAAAGTCGCTTCATTGCGAAGATGTTGTTGGCTAGGGATGTTGATTGGTGGATGGAGCAGAGCTTCTTCCACGCGTCAGCTGCCAGATCGCAACCGTGGATATAGCCCCATTGAGATTCATGCAGCACCGCCAATAGGAGCATCAGCGCCTCTGTGTTCTTCCTCGTGAAGGCCGCCTTCTCCTCATCCGTTGCGCTCGCATCTTGAACCTCCGTGCCCTTCATGAGCTCTAGCAGTCCCTTGTGCGCGAGGTGGATCTCAAAATGCCACCGCCACAGCCCAAATCCAGGGCCGCCCATGTACTTTTGGATGGGCGAGGACTCCGGCTTCTGCGCCATGTTGAACTTCTGCGATGGACAGTCTCAAACTGCGACGACGAGCTCGTCCGGGACGACGCACCCGTACGTTGCGGAAGCCGTGAACGCCTTGGTAGGCTGGTCAGGGCTGTGGGCCCATAACCCTTTGTCAGGAATGCTGTCCTGGCGTACCCTGAACTGCCTAGGTGTCCACGGCTACTTAGTGCAAAGAGACTTCCAAGGGAGGTGTGTGCTTTGGGTCGCCACAACACCTAGGGAGCAGAACGCTGGCAGAATGCAGGTTGCGGAAACTGAGAAGGGCTGAAGACTTTTAATGGTTAGTTATTTTGGTGAGAGTACATCAGAGTCTTATAGCCTGTGATCTAAGCTTTCCAACACATCCAAGCACGCCCAAAACAGAGCAGTAGAGCCCCTGCTATGGCCGTTGAAGTGACCCATGGTGGAGCCGCCCATCATGCCCACGAACGGAAGTGACGGGAGGCACTTCACCGCCGACCAGTCGAAGCGCCCTCCCTGGCCCTCCAACGTGGGGGGAGGCTCTCCTACATCAAGGAGACCTCCCACGTCCCTTACCTGATGGCCCATGTGCCTTTGGAGCCCATTGGAGTTGAACTCGGATCACCGCGGTGGAATTATCCCGTCTCCAAGGACGGACACCCAGATTCCACCCGCCTACCACCCGAACTTCGGATAGGGCTATCTTTCTGAATTCTCAACCAAATCGAGCAACTGAAAGCTCGAAACTGCATGGCAAAATCCAGGGAGTCTGAATCTGCAATCAGATCAGACATTCAACCACTCCCCAGTGGTTGAACCAGGAACCACGCAAACGGCATCCATGACAGGGGCACTTGTCAACAGAAATGGCCTTCCATAGACAACCCCCTTTCTATTGCTATCCTACTTCTTTGCTTGGATAAGAAATGGTAAGATTATCTTTGTTCCACCTTTCTCATGTGTATTTTTACAATAATAGCCATGTTGCACATGCACCGTTTAAGAGGACAAACATCATGGAATTAGAGTTACATTATACATTTTCTTCAGTCATATCCACGTAAGGAGAGAGGTGGGTTTCCATCTACAACCACAGTTTTCCCAGCTTGGTTACAACTATAATAAATAATACGGTGTTTTATTTATTTTGAAAGGTAAGGAAATCGTATAGCATATGTTCAACCTGGGTATGGGTGTAGCAGTACAATCTATTTCTGGCCATGTGAGAAACATGAATTGACAATGAATTTTACCATTTTTATCCACGCAGACAAGCAGGGATTTCCAAAACTTGGCGACATTCATAAGTTGCCATATCCCAATCCCTGCATTGTACGCAATGCTAGAGAAAATTTTGGTTAGGGAATTAAAACCTTCCTTATCCTTTGGTGGGTAGGAAATTGGACACTCACAAATGCAGAAACACGTCTTTTGAATGCTTTGAATGCTTCAACATTTCTCTAGAAAGATTCAACCTGTCATATCTCATGAGGAGAGAGTTTCCGAGAAGATTACCTAGCCCATGGATCCACCTCGATTCTACCTAGAGTTCAGATTACGTAATGAATGGTCTCCAGATATTTTACCAACACTTTGAGCATTTGAGAAAAATTTCTTGAGGTATGGGAAGATACCTATGTGCTGGAATCATGATTGACTTAGACCAAAAAGTAGGGAGATCTGTATGTTTAGCTGAGTTTTTGAAATCACTTATGTTCACGGCCACACTTTTCATTAGCTTCTGTGTACAACCTACTTTCCTCCCCTTTACGTCACTAGCCTTCTTCATTTCTTGGAGGTGAAATGTGAGTTTTCTTCGTCGTTTGACCTTCTTCATATGGAAAAAATAATCTTTAGTTTAAGAAATAGCCTTGTTGAACATCTACCATGAAATTTGATTACCTCTGCAAAATGAGGAAAACAACATTCTTACATTTATACCAACCTAGGAAAAATCATGGGTTCCCCTCCCCCCATATTTTTTCAACCTTCCTAGACCCTGCAAAAATCCATGATGTATTTCTCATTACACAGAATTCATTGCCTCTGATGGCAGATGATCAACATGGCTACAAATGTAATGACACAATTTTTTCAAATAGATAAACTTGAAAAGACAGAACATTGCCATTCCTTATTCACAGGTGTCAGGAATGCTGTCCTGGCGTGCCCTGAACCACCTAAGTGTGCATGGCGTCTTAGTGCAAAGAGACTTCCAAAGGAGGTGTGTACTTTGGGTCGCCACAACACCAAGGGAGCAGAAGCCTGGCAGAATGCAGATTGCGGAAACTGAGAAAGGCTGGGAATCATTAATGGTTAGTTGTTTTGATGAGATTACATCAGATTCTTATAGCCTGTGATCTGAGATTTCCAACACATCCAAGCACACCCAAAACGGAGCAGTATAGCCCCTGCTACGCCCATCCAAGCAACCCTTGGTGGAGCCGTCTTTGGCTGCCGCCGACGCGAGTCGTCTCCGACACGAGCCGACGACGGCTCGGAGCGCCTTTCCTTGATTGACAAGTCAAAGGGCGGCTTGCCCTGGTCCAGGGGACCTCCCTGGTTGCTTCCTCTAGGGTCTTGGGGTCTACGGAGCCAGTTAAAGCTGAACACGGACCACCGGCGGTGGAGTATCCTGTCACCCCGGACGGGTACCAGATTCCACCCGCCGCACCACCCGAACTTTGGGTAGGGCTAACTTTCTGAATTCTCAACCAGATTGAGCAACTGAAAGCTCAAAACCTTAAGGCGAAATCCAAGGAGTCCAAATCTGCAATCAGATTGGACATTGAACGACTCTCTAGTGGTTGGACCAGGAAAACGGCAAACGGCATCCATGGCAGGGGCACGTTTTAACAATCTCCCCCGTGTACCTTCCATGCCGGATGCCTCATGCTCACTCTTACTCGTCTGCTCCTGCGTCTTCAAGCCCTTCACAGCTTGTCAACCCAAGCCCTGCGAGGCTGATTACGTGCCAATCTTGGGGCTGCGCCTTGGTCAAGCAATCTGCGAGCATGTGCTTAGTACTGCAATGCTATAGTACAACCTGTCCCTTCTCCACCATGTCGCACGCGTAGTGGTAGCGCACGTCGATGTGCTTCGTCAACCTGTGCTGCGTCGGGTTGTTGGTCAGCGAGATGGAGCCGGTGTTGTCCTCCTGGACCACTGTAGGCTCCTGTTGCGGCACACCCAGCTCGCCCAGCAATCTGCGGAGCCACACCGCTTCCTTGGCCGCCTCGGCCAGAGCGATGTACTCCGCCTCAACTGTGGAGGTGGCAATGCAGTCCTGCTTCCTGTTGGACCACGAGACCGATGCACCTACAAGGAAGAACACATAGCCAGAAGTGGACTTCCTCTTGTGCACATCGCTGGTAGCCCGCGTTAGTGTAGCACACCAGCCGCAAGGGGTCTGACCTCTCATTTCCATCATACTTCAGGCGCGCATGTCGCGTTGCCTGCAAGTACCAGAGGATGCGCTTTGCCGCCTGCCAATGTAGTGGCCCAGAGCTGGCCACGTACCTGCTCACTTGACCCACCCCGTAGGCCAGGTCCGGCCGAGTCGCCACCATGGCATAAATGAGGCTGCCCACCACAGATTGGTAGGGCACCTCCACCATGTCCTCCTTCTCCTCTTTAGTTTGCGGCACCAACGCCGCACTCAGCTCACAGCTCGTGGAGACCGAACTTCCCACTGGTTTGCAGTCCTCCATGCCGTACCGCTTTAGGACCTCGGCCACGTACTTGGTCTGTCCCAGCTCAAGCGTGCGCGCCCTCCGGTTCCGCGTGATGCTCACCCCGAGGTAGTACTCTAGCTCCCCTATGTCCGTCATCTTAAATCTGCTACTCAGCTGCTCCTTGAGCTGTTTCAAAGCCGCCAGATCTGATGAACACATGATCAGATCATCCACGTAGAGTGCGATAATCTGATGGAGCTTCTTGCTGCTCGCACGTACACGCTGTGGTCTGACTCACAGCGCTTGAAGCCGAGCTCCGCCATGAAGCCGTCCATCTGCTGGTACCAGCACCTGGGCGCCTGTTTTAGCCCGTACAAGGCCTTCCGCAGCTTGCACACTTTGCCCTCCGGCGCATCCACCCCCTCCGGCACCTCAAGGTAGATCTCCTTGTCGATGATGCCATTCAGGAATACCGTCTTGACATCCATTTGGNGTAGAGTGCGATAATCTGATGGAGCTTCTTGCTGCTCGCACGTACACGCTGTGGTCTGACTCACAGCGCTTGAAGCCGAGCTCCGCCATGAAGCCGTCCATCTGCTGGTACCAGCACCTGGGCGCCTGTTTTAGCCCGTACAAGGCCTTCCGCAGCTTGCACACTTTGCCCTCCGGCGCATCCACCCCCTCCGGCACCTCAAGGTAGATCTCCTTGTCGATGATGCCATTCAGGAATACCGTCTTGACATCCATTTGGTGGATCTCCATGTCCTTTGCGGTTGCCACCGCGAGGATCGTCCGGATGCTTGTGAACTTGGTGACGGGTGCGAACGTCTCATCGTAGTGTTCGCCTTTCCGCTGTGCGTATTCCTTTGCCACTAGCCGTGCCTTATACTTCTCCACCTTGCTGTCCTTGGTGAGCTTCACCTTGAACACCCACTTAGAGCTGATCACTTTCGCCCCCTCAGGCCTATCCACCAGCTCCCAAGTGCCGTTCTCACCAAGAGACGCAAGTTCAGATTTTATTGCTTTGCCCTACTGCTGCCCGTCAGGTCGTGCAAGCGCCTCTTGCACGGTTGTGGGCTCCGTTGCGTCTGCCATCATGCACTGCGCCATGCCAACCCAGTGGCCCGTGCTTGCGTCATACCGCTTTGCTGCATTCCGCTGCCTCCGACTGCGATGCGGTGACCTTGGCGACACTGGCTTCTGGTCCTGCTACGGCTCTGCTATGACGTTGTCCTCCGTCGCGGGCTCCCCCGCGCCGGCTGCTGCGTCCTGCGCTCCAGCGGCACCTGCACCTGCTGCATTGTCCTATTGCGCTCCAGCACCATCGTCCTCTGAGGCATCGACCTTTGCAGCCACTGGCTCCTCCTCACGCTCAAGAAGTTGGAACCACTCCCCCTGCTTTGGAGAGTGCGCTGCGTCAATGTTGCTTCTGCTGCTTTAGTAGCTCTGTTGCTCCTCAAACGTGACGTCGCGGCTGCTGATGATGTCCTGCACTTGTGGGTCAAAGATGTTGGCTCTAGTGGGTGTGGAGGCACCCTCAAGGATGCCTAGCTCTCACTGTTACACGCTACCAGTGTTTGGGGCAGCCAATGGACACCTTTGGTGAAGAGTTTGGAGCACAAGGATCACGGATGTGAGTGGGCAGAATACGTCGCATTCAGTACAACTGAATCAAAACACGTTTTTGTTACTTTTCACAGTGAGATTACATCAGATCCTTATAGCCTGTGATATAATCTTTTCAACGCATCCAAGCACGCCCAAAACAGAGAAGTAGAGCCCCTGCTACGGCCGTTGAAATAACCCTTGGTGGAGCCGTCCACCTTGCCTTGCACGCTACACAACGTGAGGCGCTTCTGTCAGAAATATGTGCTCTCTTACTCTGCTTCTTGCCACAAGAGAGCTCCGGATAAATCAAGAAGAGGTGTGAATCACCTCTCGAAGGAGAGGATAAATGGTTGGACCAATGGTTACCACTGGACCGTCACCGACCAAGATGACGAAGATTCGTCCGCGTCCGGCTAGCGAAGAAGCCGTTGCTACTTTCGCCTTTCTGGTTAACTAGTACATATGGAGGATGTTCATTCCCTCCAAAACTAACCAGAACAGTTCTGCTCATCCTGTTCCCCCTTGGTTCTGCGGTTTTGTCGCCGTGTTATTGCTCTGCTCGCTTCTCGCATTTCCTGTCTTCGCAAGCCCCTCTCAACTCTTCACTCCGTCACTCTCGTTCCTTCGCTCAGCTCTCTTACTCCGCCAACCATCACTCATCTCGCCAGCACTCTCTCTCACATCAATTTGTCTACCTCGACTACCTCACGTCTCAGCCTCCATCAGCCTCCGTGACTAACTCCTCGGACCGCTCTCGGTTACGTCACTCTGCTGACGTACACTTGCTTGTCCTAACGCTTCTGCCTGCTTCTGCTGCTGCTGTTCTCGCGTCTGCATTCTTCTGACATGGTATCAGAGCATCAGGCAACATCACGTGGTGCCCTGTAACTACGCCATCGCTCTGCCGCCATCTTCCCTCCATCGCTTTCTCCTGCAATCTTCTGCCGCCGCTACTGTTGTCCCGCGCCTCGCCGCTTCGCCAGCAGCTGACATCAGCAGCTCTGCCTGACGAGTTCTCCGCGCTGAAGAAACGCCTTGTCATCCCAAGGAAGCCCTACGCCCATTTCCGCGCCCATGGCCAACAACCGGTGACTTGTCGCCCACGTCATCCGCAAGCAACTCTTAAGCCGCCGTCTGCCGTCAACTACCAAGAAGCTTCCTGCTGTCTGCCATCCGCTACCCCTCATCACATCTGCCTCCGCAAGCATCTTCTCCTCTTTGATCCTGCCTTATGAACCTCATCTGCCACTGCCTCGCTGTCATCCTCAGCCCGCCCCCGTCCATCATCTCGAGCCGCCTTCTCGCATCGCCTTCTCGCCTCGTCAACAGCTGCAGCCAAAACTGCCGCCGTCAGGATATCGGACACCACCAGTCTTCCTGCTCCCACTTCCGAGCCAACTGGGGAACAAGCCGTCACTCTCCTGACATCAGCACTCCAGTGGACCTGCCCGCTGCCTGACTCCCTCTGTTGCAACCACCCTCTTCCAGCTAACAGGACATCGGACACCAGCACTCTTCCTGCTCCCATTTTCGAGCCAACTGGGGAACAAGCCGTCACTCTCCTGAACGCAGAAAGAAGTGGTTGTGTCGCTTCACCTCTCTACCGTGTCGCGTCTCATCGCATCTCCCTTCGCCTGCATCGTTCTCTACCTCTCCTCTTCAGCATCATTGTCAGTCTTCTGCCTTCGCTCCTCGCATCATCCTCATATGCTGCCATCAGTTCTTCCTCCTCCTCCTCGCTCCAGTCTCCTCAGCCCCATCAGCCGCCCGCTCCTGCCTCACCGCCATCCCTCCATCATCAGCATCCTCCACGCCGCCTTCGCATCAATCATCGTCATCAGCATCATCTCCTCGCGCACGTGGTTCCACCCCTGCGCCCACTCATCAATCAATCGTTTCCTCCGCTTCCGCAAATCGCTTTCAGCACGGCACAAGGATCCGCCCGGTCGCATCGCCTTTTTCCGCGACGACCTGCGCCCACGCCAAAACTTCTTGAGCGCACACGGTTCGCCCCTGCGCCCACTCCATTATCATCAGCTTCCGCTTCAGCAATCATCATCAGCATCTGTGATCGGCACAAGGATCTGCACAAGCTAGCTGCCCGTTTCCGCAGCAGCCTGCACCCACGCCAGTAGCAGATTTCTCGCGGCGCGTTGGCTTGTGCCTTCCCCTTGCCGCATCCTACTCCCCTATTTCAATCGCGCACGAGGTCTCGCCCCTGCGCCCACTCCATCATCCATCGTTTCTTCCGCCATCATCCGCTTCCTCTCCGCTCGGCACAAGGATCCGCCCGGTCGCATCGCCCACTCCGCGACGACCTGCGCCCACACCGAAAACATTCGTCGCGCACGTGGTTTCGCCCCTGTTCCCACTCCATCATCACTCGTCCCCCCGCCATCAGCATCATCCACTGCCCGACACTCAGATTCGCCCGGTCGCATCGCTCGAGCCACGACGACCTGCGCCCACGAGCTTCGACAAGCGCACAAGGTTTCACTCCTGCGCTCACCCCACTATCAACCGCTTCCAATCATCTGCACTCGACATCAGGGCCCTGCATCGATCTCAACACTCTTCCTCCTTTCTTCTCTTCTCCTCTACGAGGAAGTCCCAGCTGCACCATGACAATCATCGCCAAAAGTCCCCCTCTCCCAGCAACCCGACCTCTCATTAACACCATCACTAGCATCTATGGCCCAGTCAACTTCTCATCCTTCCCTCGTCACTTTCTCACGCAATGTGAGAACCTGACCCTCACTGTCAGAGGTGCAACAAACATCCTGCAGTGGTCGCAAGACTTCTGCAATCTCTTTCACCTCTGCTACATTAAGGGCGTCCCAATCTCCTACACCCTTCAACACTATCCTCTCTACAAAGGAGGAGGACGCTTCCCCGCAAACTTTCACTCCACACTGGTGCCCTTTGTGGAAGAAGAAATTCGGGGAGCACTACTTAGTATTGCAGCCCCCATCTTCCATCCACTCATTCACAAATGCAACAGCACCCTCAGTGAGATGTGGAAAGACCTACTTCATGCTTGCCGGTGCCCTATTCATCCACCAGCTCACAAAGATTACAACACTGTCGAATAATAGCTTCGGCTCGCATTCAACTGGTTCGCGACTGCTACCAGGATAATGCTCAGGGACAACACTCACGAACAGATCATACCCTGACCATATCCAAAAGGAAACGGACCTTACAAGAAGCGAGTCAGATTCAGGGAGGGTGTCAGAAATATGTGCTCTCTGACTCTGCTTCTTGCCACAAGAGAGCTCCGGATAAATCAAGAAGAGGTCTGGATCACCTCTCAAAGGAGAGGATAAACGGTTGGACCAACGGTTACCACTGGACCGTTACCGACCAAGATGACGAAGATTCGTCCACGTCGGGCTAGCGAAGAAGTCGTTGCTACTTTCGCCTTTCTGGTTAACTAGTACACATGGAGGATGTTCATTCCCTCCAAAACTAACCAGAACAGTTTTGCTCATCCTGTTCCCCCCTTGGTTCCGCGGCTTCGCCGTCGTGTCCTCGCTCTGCTCGCTCCTCGCATTTCCTGTCTTTGCAAGTCCCTCTCAACTCTTCGCTCCGTCACTCTCGTTCCTTCGCTCTGCTCTCTTACTCCGCCAACCATCACTCATCTCGCCAGCACTCTCTCTCACATCAACTTGTCTACCTCGACTACCTCACGTCTCAGCCTCCATCAGCCTCCACGACTAACTCCTCGGACCGCTCTCGGTTACGTCACTCTGCTGACGTACACTTGCTTGTCCTAACCCTTCTGCCTGCTTCTGCTGCTGTTGTTCTCGCGTCTGCATTCTTCTGACAGCTTTGACGATGACTCGTCAAAGCACCTTTCCTCGCCCAGAAGTCAAGGATAAGTTCACCGTGGTCAAGGAGAGTCTTCTGGTTGCTTCCTCTATGGCCCTGGTACATTTGGGGATCGTTGGAGACGAACTCGGATCACTGGTGGTAGATTATCCCGCCACCCATGGCGGGTACCAGATTCCACCCCCCCAACACCCGAATTTTGGGCTAGGCTAACTTTCTAAATAATCACTCAAATCGAGCGATTTAAAGCTCGATCCTGCACGGAAAATTTCAAGGAATCCAAATCTAAAGTAAGATCAGGTGTTCGACCACTTATGAGTGGTCGAACCTGGGAGTACGATCAACGGCACTCATGGCAAGGGGCACACCATGTCAACAATCTCCTCCTTGCACCACAGCCTTGATGCCCTGTCCTTGGAACCTGTAACATTTTAATCCTCACGGCGCAGACCGAGCTCCATGCAGCTTGCCTGTCCTTGGGCTGTGCCTTGGTCATGGCGTCGGCGAGCATGCGCTTGGTGCCATTATGCACAATAGCCACATCTCCCTTCGCCACCAAGTCCCGCGCGTAGTGATACCGGATCTCAATGTGCTTGGTCCTCCTGTGCACCACTGGTTTCTGGGTGAGGCTGATGGCACTCATGTTGTCAATGTTGAGTACCGTCAGCTTCCTTTGCGGCACGCCGATCTCCTTTAGCAGCCGCCGTAGCTACACCGCCTCCTTTGCGGCTTTCGCGAGCGCGATGTACTCCGCTTCGGTGCTGGACAGTGCAACACAGTCCTGCTTCCTGCTCGCCCATGAAACTGCTGTACCACCAAGCACAAACACGTATCCTGACGTTGATTTTTTGTCATCCACATCACCAGCCCAGTCGGCATCCGAGAAGCCGACAAACTCGAGGGAGTCGTCACGCACTCCCCCTCCAAACACAAGCCGCGATTGTTTTGTCGCCTTGAGATAGCGGAGGATCCGCTTCACCGCTTGCCAATGCAGCGGCCCACGGCCAGCAACATAGTGGCTCACTTGGCCCTCCGCGAAGGCCAGGTTGGGCCGCATCGCCACCATGGCGTACATGATGCTCCCGACCGCGGACTGGTACGGCACACCTGCCATCTCCTCCTTCTCCTCATCCGTGCTCGGCCCCATGATCGAGCTCAGCTCGCATGTGGTGGTCATGGATGTGCCAATGTGGTTGCACTCCTCCATGTTGTAGCGGCGGAGTACCTCTTGCACATACTTTGCCTGCCCCATCTCCAGCGTGCGTGCCTTGCGGTCCCTCTTGATGGCGACGCCGAGGTAGTACTCGAGCTCGCCCATGTCGGTCATTTTGAACCGACCGCCCAGCTGCCGCTTCAGGTTCACCAACTCCTCCATGTCCGATGACACAAGGATGAGGTCATCCACGTAAAGAACCACGATCTGCTGCAACCCCGACTGCTTCCGCACGTACACGCTGTGATCCTCCTCGTAGCGCTTGAAGCCAAGATCGGCCATGAAGCCGTCCATTTTCAGGTACCACATGAGTGGCGCTTGCTTCAGCCCGTAGAGCGCCTTGCAAAGCCGGCACACCTTTCCTGGCGGCGCGTCCACCCCCTCCGGCACCTCCATGTAGACCTCCTTGTCAAGGACCCCATTGAGGAATGCGGCTTTTACATCCATTTGATGGACTTTGTAGTCCCGCGCCGCCGCCACCGAGAGGATGGAGCGGATGGAGACAAACTTTGCCACCTGTGTGAAGGTTTCATCCTTCCGCTGGGTGTACCCATTCGCGACCAGCCGCGCCTTGTACCGCTCCATCTTCCCGTCCTTGGTAAGCTTCTTCTTGAAGATCCATTTGGAGCCGATGATTTTCGCGCCCTCCGGCCTGTCAATCAGCTTTCAGGTACCGTTCTCTTCGTGGGAGGAGAGCTCTGATTTTATAGCTCCTTCCCACTCAGCCCCATCCTTCCGCTGCAATGCCTCCTTGACGGTCTCGGGCTCCTCTTGCACAAAGAACGCTCGAGCAAGCCCGGTCCAGATGCCCTCCGTGGCATCATACCTCTTTGCCGTCCTCATTGCGCGTCCGCTTCTCCGGGGCTACTGCTGTTGAGGCTGCTGTTGCTGCTGCTGCTGTCCTCTCGCGACGCCACTTGCACTGCTAGCCTGCTCCCCCTCTCTCAGGGACCGTGGAGATGTGGGCTCACTCCCCGCCTCCTCATTCAGCTCCATGGCTGCCGGCGCTTCGGACTCATTGTCCGACTTGGCTGGATGCAAATCAGCCACTCCACCATCCCCCCGATGGTTGCCGCCGGTTGGAGCCGCTCAGACATCACCTTCTTTTGCGTCCTCCGGCGTCTCCCGCTTGAGGAGTGGCAGCCACTCCCCCCGCTTTGAGAGACCCGCGTCCTTGTCCGTCCAACGGCTGTCCTTGTCGAACGTGACATCGTGACTCTTCACGATCTGCTGCCTCCGTGGGTCGAAGAGCCGGTACGCCTTGCTCCCGCTCTCGTACCCGACGAAGATGCACCGGCGAGTCCGCGGATCCAGCTTGCCCCGCCCTTCCCGTGCCTGCACAACAGCATGTGAAACACAACCAAACGTGCGGAGGTGTGCCACAGCTGGCTTCCTCCCGCTCCACACTTCCTGTGGCGTCTTCCACACCTTGGAATCCGCATCTTTTAGCGGCTTCGTCGGCTTCAGGTTCATGAAGTACGTGCCGCCTCGCCCCAGTACCGGTGAACAAGGCCGGCATTGCTCAACATGGACCGGACCATGTTGAGGATGGTACGGTTCGTCCACTCGGCAACGCCGTTCTGCTACAAAGAGTGTGGCGTAGTTTTCTCCCACACGATCCCCTTGCTCTTCATCCATGCCGAGAAGCTCTCGTACTCGCCGCCGTCGCTCCGGAACGCCTTTACCTTCAACCCTGTTTGCCGCTCCACTGCCGCCATAAACTCCTGCATACAAATCAGGACATCGCTCTTCCTCTTGATGATGTAGAGGTAGAGCTTGCGACTCTGATCATCGATGAAGGTCACAAAGTAGCAAGCGCCCTCGATGGAGCTCTCGTATGGTCCACACACGTCAGTGTGAAACACCTCCAACTTCGCCGATGCACGCATCCCTTTCCCATCAAACGGCTGCCGTGTCGCCTTGCCGACCACGCATGACTCGCACACGACATTCTTGGCTGCAACGAGGCCCTTGACCTCAAGACCCCGCACCACTTCCTTCTTCGCCATGTCCCTCACAGTTGAGGGAGCGATGTGACATAGGCGGCGGTGCCATAGGTCCACGTTTCCTTCATCCTTTGTCACGAGGTTGACGGCGTCAGTCCTTGCCGCATCGGCAAGAACCTTGGTACGAAGAAGGTACAGGTCCTCCTCCCTCTTACCACGTGCAATCACCTCACCATCCTCCTCCTTCCGGATGATGGGCTCTTTCTTGTTGAAGATTACCTCGAGTCCCTTGTCGGTAAGGCGGCTCACTGACAGCAGGTTTGCCCCAAAGTTGGACATGTGGAGCACGTCGTAGATGGTACACAGAATGACTTTCCCGTTCACCACCGACTCGATGCAAACATTACCTTCGCCCGCGGCCAACTCTGTTTTGCCATTGGCCACTGTCATGCGCCGCTCAGTGGCGCTGTGGGTGACGAACCCCACCCGGTTGCATTGTGTGTGGCGGCCTGTTCCGGAGTCAATCACCGTGACGTCCGGATCTGTCAAGTCGGTAGACTCCCTGGCCATCATGGCTTTGGTGTCCTTCCCGCCCTTCCCGGGCTGGTCCGACTTCTTGTTGGGACAGTCGCGTGCGTAGTGGCCCTGTTTGCCACAGTTGTAGCACTCCCCCTTGTTGTCACCTCTCTTGGTGCCCTGCTTGGCACCCTTCCCCTTCTTGCCTCCCCCTCCACCTTGAGGGCGGACGGCATAGGCGGAACTTGACGTTGCCCTGCTCTCTCTCCCACCACACCGCATCCATTCATTGCGGACGTACTTAGCCACCTTCGGGTATTTCAGCTCATCGGCGGACCAGCCGCCTACGACGGTGATCATGGGACTCCAACTGTCCGGCAAGGCCAGGAGGAGGATCATGGCTTACAGCTGAGGGCCGACCTTCCATCCGGTGGCTATGCACTCGGCAGTGAGGGACTCGATCTGCTGCAGGATCTCCATGATGTCCTTGCCTTCATTGGCTCGGAGGGTGACGAGTCTCTTGAAGACAAAGAACTGGTTAGCAAGGTTGGTGGACTGGTTGATGGTGCAGAGTTTCTTCCAGGCCTCCACAGCCTCTGTGCATCCTTGAATCAGTGAGCGCTGCGGCGGAGCTAGTGCTAACACCAATAAAGCAAGCACCTTCTTGTTCTGCTTCTTGTACTTGTCCACTTCCTCCGGCGTTGCGGTATCCGGAGGGGCAGTCTCTTCACCATTAACCAGCTCAAGCAGGCCCTTGTCGTGAAGGTAGACCTCAAACTGCCACATCCACAAAGGAAAACCGTTCCCGTCAAACTTGGAGACGACGCCGATGCTCTCTTGCTCGGTCGTTGCCATGGCGCGTGACGGTAGCGTGAAAGTATGAAGAGCTAGGACCCTTCTAGGCACGTGGGTCCATAACCCTTTATTAGCTCTAGTGGGTGTGGAGGCACCCTCAAGGATGCCTAGCTCTCACTGATACCCGCTACCAGTGTCTGGGGTAGCCAATGGACACCTTTGGTGAAGAGTGTGGAGCACAAGGATCACGGATGTGAGTGGGCAGAATACGTCGCATTCAGTAGAACTGAATCGAAACACGTTTTTGTTACTTTGCATAGTGAGATAACATTGGATCCTTATAGCCTGTGATCTAAGCTTTTCAACGCATCCAAGCATGCCCAAAACAGAGCAGTAGAGCCCCTGCTACGACCGTCGAAGTAACCCTTGGTGGAGCCGTCCACCTTGCCTTGCACGCTAGGCAACGGGAGGCGCTTCGACGATGACCCGTCGAAGCGCCTTTCCTCGCCCAGAAGTCAAGGAGAAATTCACCCTGGTCAAGGAGATTCTTCTGGTTGCTTCCTCTATGGCCCTGATACATTTGGGGGTCGTTGGAGACGAACTCGGATCACTGGTGGTGGATGATCCCGCCACCTATGGCGGGTACCAGATTCCACCCCCCCAACACCCGAATTTTGGGCTAGGCTAACTTTCTGAATACTCACTCAAATTGAGCGATTCAAAGCTCGATCCTGCACGCAAAAATCCAAGGAATCCAAATCTAAAGTCAGATTAGGTGTTCGACCACTCCTGAGTGGTCGAACCAGGGAGTACGATCAATGGCACTCATGGCAAGGTGCACACCATGTCAACAAAAGAGGCAGTACGCCTTGAGCGCACTCTCGTACCGGACAAATGCGTACGCCTTTGCACGCGGGTCCAAATTAAAGTCTTTTCTTTGCGTGGCCTGCACCAACACGTGCACCTTGCACCTGAACGCCTTCAGGTGTGCCACACTTAGTTTGCGCCCGCTCCAAGCCTCCTGCGGCGTCTTCCAGCCGCCCTTCCCCTTCAGCACTACTGTTGGGGTGAGGTTGGTGATGTAGCACGCCATGCTCACGGCCTCGGTCCACAGGCTCCGTGGAAAGTTAGCGTCCACGAGCATCGTCCGCGCCATTGTGAGCAGCTTCTGGTTCGCAAGCTCCGCCACGCCATTAGACTGAGGCGTGTACGGAGTGGTCAGCAACCACTCAATCCCCTGCTCCTTCAGCCATCCTCCACAGCCAACGTACTCGCCGCCATTGTCACTGCGTAGCGCTTTGACCTTGCAGCCAGTCTGCCTCTCCACCGCCACGACATACTTCTTCAGCCGGTCCAGCACCTCGCTTTTCTGCTCCAGAAAGTAGACGTAGAGTTTT
Organism: Penium margaritaceum; assembly: GCA_023375785.1. Taxonomy (NCBI): domain Eukaryota; kingdom Viridiplantae; phylum Streptophyta; class Zygnematophyceae; order Desmidiales; family Peniaceae; genus Penium; species Penium margaritaceum. The sequence goes on along the minus strand of SZWC01001187.1, from coordinate 212,221 downwards.
CTGCTGCAATCGTCGATGAAGGTGACAAAGTACCGCACGCCCCCAATTGACGGTGTCTTGATCGGTCCACATAAATCACTGCGCACGACCTCAAGCAGGTTCTCGCCTGCCGTTGTCCGTCTTCAAATGGCTTGCACTTCGCCTTGCCCACGATGCAAGGCTCGCACTTGTGCTCTACGAAATCTGCTGCTGGGTCTGCTGCACCGGTGATGTTGAGGCCGCGAACCATGTCGCGCTTTGCCATCTCATGCACGACTACGGGCGACGAGTGCCCCAGCCGCCGATGCCACAGCTGCAGGTCTACTCCCTGCCTTTTGTGAGGTTGACGACGCGTGCTTGCGGGTCTGCTGCGTCTGTTGCTGAGGGGATGACCTTGGTCTCAGCGATGTAGAGACCTCCCTCGGCATTCGCCTCGAGCACAACCTTGCAGCCGCCGTCCATCCGCACGACTGCACCTTTCCTGCGGAAGAGCACTTCATAGCCCTTGTCTGTCAAGCGGCTTACACTCAAAATGTCAGCCAGGCCAGGGACTTGTTGCACGTTTTGAATAACACACTGTGCCTTTTTACCACTAACAACCACCTCCACGTCTACATCACCTTGGCCGGCTGCCGGTTCGACCTTGTCGTTCGCGACCACCATGGACTTGGCAGACTTGGTGTAGTTGATGAACCCCACCTTCTCAACTTGGTTATGCTCCTCCGCACCTGAGTCAAGGTACCACCGGTTGGCGTCCTTCAGGTCATGGTTCTTCGTACCGTTGAGGAGCGCCTTCTTTCCTTTGGCGCCTTTGCCTCCGGCCTGCGCCTCCTCTGGACAGTCCTTGGCCAAATGGCCCTCCTCGCCACAGTTATGGAATGCACCCCTCTTGGCGCCCTTCTTGCCGCCGCCCTTACCGCCGCCACGTTTGCCGCTGCTGCTGCCACCTTGTGTTTTGGCGACCAGGGCAGTTGAGGATGACGAGGTCTCGCCACCGCTCAGACGGTGTACCTCGTTGCAGATGTACTTGGCGACTGTGCCAAAAGTGAGTTTATTCTCCTCCCAATCTCCCAGCACGGTGATGAGAGGACCCCAATTGTCGGGTAGAGCCATGAGGAACGCCATCGCCTACATCTTCTTGTCAATCTTCCACCCCAAATCATTGCATTGCGAGGCAAGAGACTCGATCTGTTGCATGGCAGAAATGACATCCTCAACCTCCTTGATCCTCTCCGTCAACAGTCGCTTCATTGCGAAGATCTTGTTGGCTAGGGATGTTGATTGGTGAATAGAGCAGAGCTTCTTCCACGTGTCAGCTGCCAGGTCGCAACCCTGGATATAGCCCCACTGAGATTCATGCAGCGCCGACAATAGGAGCATTAGCGCATTCGTGTTCTTCCTCGCGAAGGCTGTCTTCTCCTCTTCCGTTGCGCTCGCATCTTGAACCTCCGTGCCCTTCATGAGCTCCAGCAGTCCCTTGTGCGCAAGGTAGATCTCAAAATGCCACCGCCACAGCCCAAAGCCTGGGCCGCCCATGTACTTTTGGATGGGCGAGGACTCTGCCTTCTGCGTCATGTTGAACTTTTGTAATGGACAGTCTCAGAGTGCGACGACGACGTCGCCCGGAGTGACACTCCCGTGCGTTGCGAAAGCCGTGAACGTCTTGGTAGGCAGGTCAGGACTGTGGGCCCATAACCCTTTGTCAGGAATGCTGTCCTGGCGTGTCCTGAACCACCTAAGTGTGCACAGCTTCTTAGTGCAAAGAGACTTCCAAAGGAGGTGTGTGCTTTAGGTCACCACAACACCAAGGGAGCAGAATTCTGGTAGAATACAGATTGTAGAAACTGAGAAAGGATGGGAATCATTAATGGCTAGTTAGTTTGGTGAGATTACACAAGATTCTTATAGCCTGTGATCTGAGCTTTCCAACGCATCCAAGCACGCCCAAAACGGAGCAGTATAGCCCTTGCTACGCCCATCCAAGCAACCCTTGGTGGAACCGCCTTTGGCTGCTGCCGACGCGAGTCATCTCGGACACGAGCCGACGACGGCTCGGAGCGCCTTTCTTTGATTGACAAGTCAAAAGGCGGCTCTCCCTGGTCCAGGGGACCTCCCTGTTTGCTTCCTCTAGGGCCTTGGGGTCTACAGAGCCAGTTGGAGCTGAACACGGACCACCGGCGGTGGAGTATCCTGTCACCCTGGACGGGTACCAGATTCCACCCGCCGCACCACCCGAACTTTGGGTAGGGCTAACTTTCTAAATTCTCAGCCATATCGAGCAACTGAAAGCTCAAAACCGCATGGAAAAATCCAAGGAGTCTAAATCTGCAATAACATTAGACACCCAACCACTCTCTAGTGGTCGGACCAGAAAAACGGCAAACGGCATCCATGGCAGGGGCACGTTTTAACAACAGGAGAAAGTAAGCTACAATCATAAAGGTAATGTAAAGTAGGCTGTACACGTAAGGCAATCCAAAATATGATCGAACGACAAAGAAAATTCACTATTCACGTGCATAGCATGAGTAAGAAACTAGTGCTGCTCCCTAGTCTTGCTGTGAACTTTGCGTGCCAAGATTGCTAACGTGGGAGGGAGGAGACTTGACCCCCCTCTCCATCTTATCCTCAAGTATTAATAGTGCAAACAGGGAGGAAAAGGCTTGCTCCCTTCTGTCACTGCTAAAAGGGCCAGCATTTCCAAGGGGTTTGGAGGGGGATGATTCCCTCTCCCTACTCCTCCTAATGCACTGATGGCACCAAAAGGGGGAGGAAGGGGACGAGCACCCGCACACCCCTCTCGTTTGCCCTAAACAGCATCAACAAGGGGAGATATGGGGGGATTCCCAGCCGAACCTTCCTTTGACAAGGACACTTCCAACGTGGGAGGAAAGAGGGGGGACTCCTCCTCCCCTTCTCTTATGGCACTAACATGAAACATGGTAGAAAAGAGGGTAGAATACACCCTCTCCCTCCATCTTTGGTGCCTATGGTGTCGATGGGGACGAAGAGAGGGGAGGACTCCTTTGCCACTCCCTGCTTTGGTGCATATGCTGCCAAAAAGGGCGGAGAGAGGAGAAGAATCTCTCTCTCCTCCATCTTATAGTGCTGAAGGTGCCAATGAGGAAGGACAGAGAGAGAGACTCCCTCCCCCCCATCTCCTATTGTACGGATAGGATAAAAAAGGAGAGAGAGGGGAGGACCTCTTTCCCATCACGTGGTTTGGGCTGATGGAGGAAGGGAGTAATCCTCCCTCTTTTCCTCAAAAATAGTACAGACCACACCAGAGAGGGGAAGTGGGGTGCGACCTCCCAACTTTACCTGTATGCTATTGAAAAAAGACGAGAAAAGAGGAGGAAGCTCCTTGCCTCTTTTCCCCTCACATCCAAGGGATAGACCTGAAACAAAAAAGGGGGAAAAAAATCTATTTCAAACTCATATAGGCTACGGAATTAGTGCAATCAGAAAGTGGTTACATCATCTGCGAATTGTTGTTGCTTTGATTCTTCCCTATCCCTCCTAGGTACCCTATTATAACAAAAATGCCTAGTCGTGGCAAAACACAGGTTACTACCTCTTAGGTAGAACCAACAAATGAAGTCTAATAGGGTACATATGTACCCAAGCAGGTAATCTGGAGTGTTTGGGGTTTTTTCCCAGATACAAATGTCTGCCTAGTCAGAATTTCCCCTTCTTCTGATTGTTAGTAGGTAGCTGTAGTGGAAGGGGATGGACCGTCTCGGTCCATCCAATGACATCAGCACAGCAGGTTACATCCTGCACTATCCTGCCCTATGCTGAGATGTTGTTGGTAGGTCACGCTCCTCCGGAGACCCCATGGGAGATTATCCGCAGGTTGAGCCATCGCCAACAGAAGCCAATGGCTATCCAGGCCTTTCCAGAAGCGCATGCTTTTTTGGTGGTGCTCACCATGGCGAAACTGCACAGGGACTTCTCACAATGGTAGATACGTTTCTGGTGAAGCTGATACAAGAAGGAATCGTGCTTGCATCACCAGCAACGGCACATGCCCTGCTTGCCTTCCCGTCAGTGGAAAACGCCTTGCTGGCCTTGGCGGCAGCACCATATGCCCTTCAGGAATAGTCGGCAGCGGCAGCAGCCCTGTTTGTATGGTAGACGTTCTTATGAAGTGCCCAGCAATGGAAAAACTACTCTAGACAAAAACTAGCATGCAAAGGAGATAAGGCCTGAGGGAGGGTTCCCCCCCCCCCCCTCCCACTAGTCACCGGCTAGTGGGGACACCTTCGTGGCTGTGTGCCACTAAGGAATACATGCCGGGCTACAGTCTGGTACATGCACCGCTGACAGCACGCCACCAGTAGGAACTCTGTTGACAGTTGGCCAGTGGTTCATGAGGGCGTGTTTCAACGGACCGTTACCTCCCATTTTTCAGCTTGGCGAGGTATGCCGGATAGACCTGAAATGGTCTGAAGCATGTTGACCTGTACAATTAGGACATAATCCATGATGTCTTGCTTAACAGCAACTTGAGCGCCGTAGATTTTCCAGCACCAGCACGACATGTCTTGGCTTGGCTTCTTCAATCTACACCGTTGCAATGTGCCCAACAGCGACTTGGTTTATTCCAGCTCAACTTTTGGCGATCATGATCTATGTTGGGTTGCCCTAGGAATGGTGTGAGCCGCATTGGATTATCAAGTGGCAGCATAAGCTGTTTAAGCTTGTTCAACATCATTTTTTTGCTCAGCAGTTGCTTCAGTCCTGCTAGCTTGAAGTGCACAACATGGGAAAGGTTAACACTTTTGGCAATGGAATGAGCTCTGTTGGAACTTTCAGTACTGGTGTAATGTTCTCAACACAGCCAACACTTGAAAAACCTTGTCCCTACCGATTCACATCAACAGAAGATACCATTGTTCTACTTGGAACCAGCTGTTCATGAACAGCTTTCTCCTAAGACTATGCACGACCGAGCTTGCCTTGTAACACGAGCCTCCAAGGCACCATTGGCTGTTTGCCAATGGGACTAGATCTCTTGGTGATGTTGTATTGTCCCTATGGTAGGTGGAATGTAAATCCCCTCCCTCCATCATTTCCGATCAAAACACCTTCTTCGGCTGCGGGCCTACAAGAAACTTGTTTTGCTGTAAACTTTGTGGATGGAAGAGGACAGTACTGGCTCTACCACAATGAATGCCACAGAAAAGCAATATTAGCCAGACTTCAGTATCCAATTTGTGAGCACCCTTATCCTCACCCTCCCTCCCTCCTCATCCTCTCTGATTAATGAACAGAAATTGAGAATGGAGACAAAGTCAGCAGTTGTGGAGGAACACATTGTAACTCAACACTGACATTAATTGTTCAAAGCCGTGAATGGCATGATCGAAAGGGAAAGTGAGGGAAATAACAACATTGCAAAATCTCTAGCTATTTGAAGCCGCAATTCAGCCAGAAGGTCCACTGGTCAAGCAACCTGTCTATGAACAGACAATAGCCCATGGATCATGATAAATCAAAATTGTAAACCTGACACAATGTGTCTGACACATTGCACGCATCACCATGGCATCCAGACGATTCATCCTCTAGAAAATGGGGTTAACGTCATTGGGTATAATGTCAGTGGAAGATCTTACATCCTAGATAATTCTCTTACATCGGAGACCCTAAATTTGTACTCATGAAAGTGGTGATTTCTTATGCAGTACCATCCACCCACCCATGGTGTCTTGCACATACACCAAAGTGGTTGACTCGTGCACTGAGCATCCTTAATATGTGTCAAAGTGCATGCTTCGGCTACCTGAAGCATATTTGCTAAGGCACAGATTCACAATCCATGACGTACAACATCAAAGAGATTTCAACAAGCATTTTATGAGTTGCATGAAATCACAGACAGAGGTAGTTGTGCCAAACCATGTGCTGCCACATGATGAATGAAAAAGCTCAACGCATGTCAGTATTGGCATGGAAAATAAAAATGGGCTAGAATGCATGCTGCTTATGACAATAGATTCAGGTGTGTATGAAATTGGCCCATGAGGATCTAAGATTGTGGTACGTGAAACATGGAATTGGTAGTCTTCAAGAGTGAAGGAATGACATAACTTGACTCAGTTCAGGTTATACACATCGCCTATCTCTTCATCTGTTGGTCTACATGCACAGAGTGCACAATGTATCTAGCACATGTTGTAGGTCAGTCATTGTTGGCACTAGTGGGTTTGGATGCACCCTCAAGGATGCCTAGCTCTTTTTGGTTCACACCACCAATATTTGGGGCAGCCAATGGACACCAACGGTAAAGAGTGTGGAGCACAAGGATCACGGATAGGAGTGGGCAGAACACATCGCATTCAGTAGAACTGAATCGAAACACGTTTTTGTTTCTTAGCATAGTGATACTATATCCGATCCTTGTAGCCTGTAATCCAAGCTTTCCAACGCACTCAAGCACGCCCAAATCAAAGTAGTAGAGTCCCTGCTACGGCCGTCAAAGTAACCCTTGGTGGAGCCGCCCACCTTGCCTTACACGCTAGGCAACAGGAGGCGCTTTGACGATGACCCGTCGGGGCGCCTTTCCTCGCCCAGAAGCCAAGGAGAGTTTCACCCTAGTCAAGGAGATCCCTCTGGTCACTTCATTCATGACCCTGGTGCATTTGGAGCTCGTTGGAGACGAACTCGGATCAATGGCGGTGGATTTTCCCGCCACCCATGGCGGGTACCAGATTCCACCCGTCCAACACCCGAACTTTGGGCTAGGCTAACTTTCTGAATACTCACTCAAATTTAAGGCTCGATCCTACATGGAAAAATCCTAGGAATCCAAATCTAAACTCAGATAAGATTTTCAACCACTCCTTAGTGGTAGAACCAGGGAGTACGATTCATGGCACTCATGGCAAGGGGCACACCATGTCAACAATCTCCCCCTTACACCGTAGCCTTGATGCCCTGTCCTTGGAACCTGTAGAAGTTTAAACCTCACAGCGCAGACCGAGATTCATGTAGCTCGCATTGTGCCTGTCCTTGGACTGTGCCTTGGTCATGGCGTCGGCGAGCATGCGCTTAGTGCCACAATGCACAATAGTCGCATCTCCCTTCGCCACCAAGTCCCACGTGTAGTGATATCAAATCTCAATGTGCTTGGCCCTCCTGTGCGGCACAGGTTTTTGGGTGAGGCTGATGGCACTCATGTTGTCCACATTCATTACCTTCAGCTTCCTTTGAGGCACCCCAATCTCCTTTAGCAGCCACCGCAGCCACACCGCCTCCTTTACGGCTTCCACAAGTACGATGTACTCCGCTTCAGTGCTAGACAGTGCCACACAGTCCTGCTTCCTGCTTTCCCATGAAACTGCTATACCACCAAGCACAAACACGGATCCCGACGTTGATTTTCTATCAGCTACATCACCAGCCCAGTCGGCATCGGAGTAGCCGACCAACTCAAGGTAGTCGTCACGCACTCCCCCTCCAAACACGAGCCGCGACTGTTTTGTCGCCTTGAGACAGTGGAGGATCCGCTTCACCGCTTGCCAATGCAGCGGCCCGGGGTCAGCAACATAGCGGCTCACTTGGCCCTCCACAAAGGCCAGGTCTGACCGCGTTGCTACCATGGCATACATGATGCTCCCCACCACGGACTGGTATGGCACACCTGCCATCTCCTTCTTCTCCTCTTCCGTGCTCGGCCCCATGCTCGAGCTCAACTCACATGTGGTGGTCATGGGTGTGCAGATGGGGTTACAATCCTCTATGTTGTAGCGGCGGAGAGACTCTCGTACATACTTTGCCTGCCCCATCTCCAGCGTGTGTGCCTTGCGGTCCCTCTTGAGGGCGATGCCGAGGTAGTACTCGAGCTCGCCCATGTCGGTCATTTTGAACCAACCGTCCAGCTGTCGTTTTAGGTTCACCAACTCCTCCATGTCCGAGGACACAAGGATGAGGTCATCCACGTAAAGAACCACGATCTGGTGCAACCCCAACTGCTTCTGCACGTATATGCTCTGATCCGCTTCGCAGCGCTTGAAGCCAAGCTCGGCCATGAAGCCGTCCATTTTCAGGTACCACACGAGTGGCGCTTGCTTCAGCCCGTAGAGCGCCTTGCGAAGCTGGCACACCTTTCCCGGAGGCGCGTCCACCTCCTCCAGAACCTCCATGAGGACCTCCTTGTCCAGGTCACTATTGAGGAATGCAGTTTTCACATCCATTTGGTGGACTTCGTAGTCGCACGCCGTCATCACCAAGAGGATGGAGCGGATGGAGGCGAACTTCGCCACTAGAGCAAAGGTTTCATCGTAGTGTTCACCTTTCCGCTAGGCGTACCTCTTCGCAACCAGCCGTGCCTTGTACCACTCCACTTTTTCCTCCTTGGTGAGCTTCTTCTTGAAGATCCACTTGGAGCTGATGACTTTCGCGTCCTCCGGCCCGTCAATCAGCTGCCAAGTGCCATTCTCTTCATGGGAGGTGAGCTCAGATTTCATAGCTCCCTCCCACTCAGCCCCATCCGTCCACTGCAATGCTTTCTTGACGGTCTCAGGCTCCTCTTGTGAAAAGAACGCTCGAGCAAACCCAGTCCAGATGCCCTCCGTGGCATCATACCTCTTTGTCATCCTCCTTGCACGTCCGCTTCTCCGAGGTTGCTGTTGTTGAGGCTACAGCTGCTGTTGCCGCTGTTGCTGCTGTCCTCTCACGGAGCCACTCACACCGCTGGCCTGCTCCCCCTCTCTTGGGGACCGTGGAGATGCCGGCTCACTCCCTGCCTCCTCATTCAGCTCCACTGCTGCCGTCGCTTTGGACTCATTGTCTGACTCGGCTGAATGCAAATCAGCCGCTCCCCAATCCCCTGGATGGTTCTAGCCGCTTGGAGCTGCTCGGACTTCACCCTCTTTTGCGTCCTCCGGTGTCTCCCCGTCGAGGAGTGGCAGCCACTCCCCACGCTTGGAGAGACCCACGTCCTTGTCCGTCCAACAGCTGTCCTCATCAAACGTGACATCGTGACTCTTCACCATCTGCTGCCTCCGCGGGTCGAAGATCCGGTACGCCTTGCTCCCGCTCTCTTACCCGACGAAGATGCACCGGCGAGTCCACGGGTCCAGCTTGCCCCGCCCCTCCCGTGCCTGCACAACAGCATGTGCAATGCAGCCAAACGTGTGGAGGTGAGCCACAGTTGGCTTCCTCCCGCTCCATAGTTCTTGCGTCTTTCACACCCTGGACTCCGTGTCTTTTAGCGACTTTGTTGGCATCAAGTTTATGATATACGCCGCTGTCCGTACCGCCTTGTCCCAGTACCACTGTGCGAGGCCGGCATCGCTCAACATGGACCGGACCATGTCGAGAATGGTGTGGTTCGCCGTCTCGGCGACGCCGTTCTGCTGTGGAGAATGTGGCGTAGTCTTCTGCCATGCAATTCCCTTGCTCTTCATCCATGCCGAGCAGCCCTAATACTTGCCGCCGTTGTCACTCCAAAACGCCTTCACCTTCAACTCTGTTTGCCGCTCCACTGCCGCTACAAACTCCTGTATGCACGAGAGGACGTTGCTCTTCCTTTTGATGATGTAGAGGTAGAGATTGCGGCTGTGATCATCGATGAAGGTCATGAAGTACCAAGTGCCCCAGATCACACTCTCGAATGGTCCGCACACGTCAGTGTGAACCACCTCCAACTTTGCCGATGCACGCTTCCCTTTGCCATCGTGTCGCCTTGCCGACCACGCAAGGCTCGTACACGGCATTCTTGGCTGCATTGAGGCCCTTGACCTCAAGATCCTGCACCACTTCCTTCTTTGCCATGTCCATCATGGTTGAGGGAGCAATGTGATACAAGCAGCGGTGCCACAAGTCCAGGTCTCCATCGTCCTTCTTCACGAGGTGGGTGACGTCGGACCCCGCCCGACTGCAAAGGATCTTTACACGGAGGAGGTACAAGTCGTCCTCTCGCTTTCCATGTGCAATAACCTTGCCCATTCTCTCCTTGTAGATGATGGGCTCCTTCTTGTTGAAGAGCACCTCGAGCCCCTTGTCAGTTTGGCGGCTCACTAAGAGCAGATTTGCCCCAAAATTGGGCATGTGGAGCACGTCGTGAATTGTGCTCGTGACAACCTCCCCGTCCACATCCACCTCAATGCGAACGTTTCCTTCACCGGCAGCCAATTCTATTTTGCCGTTGGCCACCGTCATGCGCCGCCCCGAGGCGCCATAGGTGACGAATGCTGCCCGGTTGCATTGCGTGTGGCGACCCAATCCGGAGTCAATCACGGAGACTCCCGGATCTGTCAAGTCGGCGGACTCCTTTGCCATCATTACGAGGTCGTCCTTCTTTCCAGCCTTCCTCGGCTGGTCAGACTTCTAGTTGGGGCAGTTGCGTGCATAGTGACCTTCTTTGCCACACATGTAGCACCCCCCCTTCTTGTCATCTTTCTTGGTACCCTGCTTGGCACCCTTCCCCTTCTTGCCTCCCCCTCCACCTTGAGGGCTAACGGCAGAACTTGGCATCGGCCCACTCTCTCTCCCACCACGCCGCATCCATTCATTGCGGATGTACTCAGCCATCTTCGGGTACTTCAGCTCATCGGCGGACCAGCCACCAACGTCAGTGATCATGGGACTCCAACTGTCCGGCAAGGCCAGGAGGAGGATCATGGCTTGCAGCTGAGGGTCGACCTTCCACCACCAGTGGCTACGCACTCGGCAGCAAGGGACTCGATCTGCTGCATGATCTCCATGATTTATTCGCCTTCTTTGGCTTAGAGGGTGACAAGCTTCTTGAGGAAAAAAAGCTGGTTAGCAAGGTTGGTGGACTGGTAGATGGTGCAGAGCCTTTTCCAGGCCTCCGTGGCCTCCGTGCATCCTTGAATCTGTACGCGCTGTATTGGAGCTAACGCTAACACCAACAAAGCAAGCGCCTTTTTGTTGCGCTTCTTGTACTTGTTCACTTCCTCTGGCATCGTGGTATCTGGAGGAGCGGTCTCTTTACCGTTGACCAGCTCAAGCAGGCCTTTGTCATCAAGGTAGACCTCAAACGGCCACCTCCACAAAGGGAAGCCGTTCCGATCAATCTTCGAGACGGCACCGATGCTCTCTTGCTTGGTTATTGCCATGGCGTGTGACGGTAGCGTGAAAGTTGTAGAGCTAGGGTCCTAGACACGTGGGCCCATAACCCTTTGTTGGCACTAGTCAGGTGTAGAGGTACCCTCAAGGATGCCTAGATCTCACTAATTCATGCTAGCAATGTTTTGGACAGCCAACGGACACCAATGGTAAAGAGTGTAGAGCACAAGGATCACGGATAGGAGTGAGTAGAACTGAATATAAATACGTTTTTGGTTACTTAGCATAATGTAATTACATCAGATTCTTATAGCCTGTGATCTAAGCTTTCCAACACATCCAAGCACGCCCAAATCAGAGCAGTAGAGCCCCTGTTACGACCGTCAAAGCCGTCCACCTTGCCTTACACATTAGGCAACAAGAGGCGCTTCGATGATGACCCGTCGGAGCACCTTTCCTCGCCCAGAAGTCAAGGAGAGTTTCACCCTAGTCAAGAGATCCCTGTGGTCACTTAATTCATGGCCCTGGTGCATTTGGAGCTTGTTGGAGACGATCACGGATCACTGGCGGTAGATTTTCCCGCCACCCTTGGCGGATACCAGATTCCACTCGTCCAACACCCAAACTTCGGTCTAGGCTAACTTTCTGAATACTCACTCAAGTTGAGCGGTTCAAAGCTCGATCATAAATGGAAAAATCCAAGGAATTCAAATCTAAAGTCAAAGCAGGTGTTTGACCACTCCTTAGTATTCAAACCAGGGAGTACGATCAACGGCACTCATGGCAAGGGCCACACCATGTCAATACATGTTATATGTTAGTCATAACAGTGGCAACACATGTGGCCATGTAACTTACAAACTTTATGATACGTCAACCCACTTTTCCATGGAATCAAATGCCGGCATGTGCCTTGGTTACTTGTCAATCCTGTTTATCACATGGATACACACTTATGTCGTAGAAAGAATCATCTTTTAGCACCAATTTGGCACAAAGCCAAATGGTTGAACAATAGATTTCATGCTGAAAGGTGTTTGGTGATGGGCATCCTCTTGACCAGCCCCAATAACACAGCATGCTCAGTTCAGGAAATGATTTTATATGGCATAAGTGAGATATAGTTGTTCCTCTATGGTCTCTTTCTGCTTGATCCATTCTAATTTACATGTATGAAGGACATTGTTGAATGTGTCATGGAATGTTTTCAGAGCCACGTACACAATGGCTTACAATACAAGGAAGAAAACTTGCATCTTGTCTCCTATGTGAGGATTTTTCTTAATAGTGGAGTACTTGTTGGACTACAATGGAGAATATGAACAAGTATCAATCCATGTTTGCGGGCATGAAGGCAGCATGATTGAAGATTGGTAAGGGGTTCTCTACTCACATTGTGACATATGCTATGCCTTGAATAGAGACTGATTTTCAATGAATCATGTAGAGAAGCAATCCACATGTCCGGTGCTCCATAATCCTTGATCATCTACTCTAAAACTAGGGCTCAAGATGAAGATATGTAAGCATGCAACAATCGAGGGCACTAACCATGTTAGCTCTTTTTAAACACTCAAAATTCTCAAAGGATGCTCATGCTTGCCACAAAACATGACAAGGTAGAACCTAGCATGGTAAAATCACCTGCACATTTTTTTCAATGATACATCTATTGACAGTGCCACGTACCAACATCCAAATCATTGCAGCTAGATTTTGAGTGGTTGTGCCCGCATGAATTGAAACCACTTAAAATCCCTCAACCTGCTATATACTGCACATGAGCTCACACAATTCTTGAACTGAAAATCATAGTTCTTGAATGTGTGCCTTTGATTACCTTGCCAATCCAGCCCATCTGTTGCTTATGAAACTAAACATATCACGAGTCAGTAGTCCTGACTCACATCCTAGTTGTAGAAAATTTGACAAGATACACACATGGATGTCAGTCAAAGTCATGAGATGCACATGTTGTCACACACACACACACACACACACACACACA